>JAODUJ010396172.1:0-14869 GCA_027564615.1 Psolus chitonoides
AAATATTAGATAATTTTACTAATTGATTGGCAAAATGTGTACACTCTGTTTGGAACTTTCGTGCTATGGAACCCACCCTTAGGGTGGTTGGTTTAGCGACACATCTGCATACATATCAGTGCAGATCATGTTGTTCTTATTGAATAAATATATTTGATATCACGTAGTCGTTTAGCAATGGTTAAAATGGAAAGAAAAAATGGGAAAAATATTATCTTTATACTTACATCCTAAAATTGAATAGAGAGAAGATAAAAAACAGCATTTAATATACAAGGTGATAATCATATCGATTTTTGTTTAGAACGTATTTTAACCAGTATATTTCCATTTGAAATTTAACACACATCATATTTATTATAATAATAAAATATTAGATAATTTAAATAATTGATCGGCAACATGTAGACACTCTGCTCGCGTATTTTCGTGCTATGAAACCCACCCTTAGTGATGTTGGTTCAGCGACACATCTGCATATATATCATTAAATATCATGTTATTCTAGTTGACTAAATATATTTGATATAAAGTTGTGACCTGCAATATTTCTATATTGATATTTCATAGGATGGGAAAGAAATATTATCCTAATTTGTACTTACAGACTGAAAATGAAAGGAAATAAGGTAAAAAAAGGAACATTTGATATATGAATGATATTCATATCGAATATTCAATTTCTTGGAACGTACTTTAACCAGTATATTTCCCTTTAAAGTTGAACACACATTTAGTTCATATCATCACGATACATTTATTTTATTACCACAATAGATAATTTAACTAATTGATCGGCAAAATGTATACACTCTGCTCTCGAATTTTCGTGCTATTAAACCCACTCTTAGCGACACAAATGCATACATGTCAGTGCATATTCTGTTACTCTTATTGAATAAATATATTTTATATAAAATAATCGATTAGCAATTAATTGCCTGAATAGAAAGCAGTTGTGACTTGCAATATTCCTGTGTTAATATTTCATGAAATGTGAACTAAATATTATCTATATACTTACGGACTGGAATTGAAAAGAGAGGAGTAAAAATGAAAATATACAAGATAATATTCATATCGGATATTCAATTTATTAGAAAGTAGTTCAATCAGTATATTTCCTCCTGAAATTCAACACACATCAGTTCCTGACATCACATTTATTTTATTAACAAAATAGATTATTGAAAAGAGAGAGAGTAAAAAAAGAAAACATTTAAGAACCAAGATGATATTCATATAAGTACATTTCATTTTTTAGAACGTATTTTAACCAGTATAATTTGATTATCCGATTTAACGTCAATTTTCCACACAACTGTGGGTATGACGGGGGCCTTTACAAGAAATGTGAAGAAATTTGAAGCAATTAACTAGTATTTTAACTTGGATGCCCTTCCTAACACGTCTCCTAAAAGAGGATCTTGTCAACATATGAACCCCACAGAACTGACTGACAAACAGCGAGCAGTCTACTCAAGGGTTGAATACAAGGTATCCAACTCCCAGAGCAGACAATTACCTCACCATGCTTGCCAACATCGCAAGATATGGAATAGCAAATCAGCAAGCAGTTTTTACTCAAAGGTTGAACACAGTGTATCCACCTCCCAAAGTAGACTAATTGCCACACCAGGCTTGCTATAAACAAAAAGTTACGGGATAGCTAGAATTCTATTGATAAGAATACCAGCTTAACCAGTGCAACATTTGATGTAACCTTTACCCAACTTAGGAACAATGAAACATTTATAAGTTTTGGATACCAGGATAGAGTTCACTATTTGACCCATAGTTGGAGGCTGTATGGTACTGCTACCCGGCAGAAGCAGCTACAGTGCAGGCTGCTTCGGTAGCTTCACGCCACAGGGCGGAAGTGGATATCGGTATGCCTCCGACAACCATCCAATAAAAATGTTGTGTTGTATCGCAGTGGTGTGTACAGTGCCTAATGTTGCATATCTCCAGTCCAAAGAGTTGTACGCTTTTAATGAGTTCGAAAGATTTATAAAATAGTTTTGGAAGAAAGGGATGTGCTTTAGGGCCATGTGAATTTAAACAAGAGATTAAAGAAACATTTCCAAATGCTACCATGTGGGCAGGGCTTCAGGTAGGATTGTGCTCGTAGGCCGTGATTTGTGGAAACCCGGGTGTTCCACTTGTTGATAGCGTGTTGTCAAGGACAGGCAAATGGCAAATATGGGCCATGTTTTTGTTGGTTAGGCCGTGAAAATCACGGTTGCACGGCTGGCTGCCTAAAGCCTTGCATGTGGGTCATCCTAATTACACTTCGACCCAACTACAAGTTGAGCCATTTAATAAACTGCCTATACTTATGACACAAACATTATGGACCTACTGTATATAAACCTAAGTATAGGCAGTGTAGTTGGGTCAATTATAATTATGTTGACCCACATGCTAGCATTTGGAAATGTTTCTTTAATCTCTGTATAAATTCACTCCCCCTGCGGGTTACCAGGGGTAGTAGTATAGGCCCGATGTATTTCCTGCATGTCGTAAGAGGCGACTGAAAGGAAGGACTATGAAACGTGAGCTTCCGCTCGATTACCATGACACTATATGACAGAGTAGTGTTGGTGTGTCTTTAAATACCAATTCCCTCCCTCCCTGTTTAAATGCACATGGAGGTCCTCTTATATTTAAGTGTAATTTTAATAAGGACACCATTTCATACATTTTGTAAAGAAGTTTCGGATGCCTGGGGGCAGAGTTTATGTTTTCAAACATTTTTGAAAATTATGGAAATGAGATTGTTCTTAATAATAGTTTAATTAATATTGATACTAATTTTTCATTATGAACTATACCCGTAGTATCATATTTGTTAAGTTTGTTATTGCAATGGTAATGCATTTAATGTACAATACATGAATGGATTTACTTGATTTTATTAAGGGACACTGAATAGGAAGTGTTTCACTTAGAAAGCTAGGGTAGAAATTGACAGTGACAGTATTGGCTAGGCTAGGCCACCAGCTTAGGGGCCAATACTGTCGCCATCAATTTCTTTTAAACATTTTAGCATTAACATGCCAACATCAATATCTCACTATATAATTTCTCAAGAGAAAATGAACCAAAGAGCTTTTATCATACACAATTTAGGCAATATAGATCTCAGAGGAACATATTGTATCAGTGTGGGGTAAAATAATCATCCTGGCCACTAAAACCATTCATTTTCACTCTAGTACGAATACCGTATGATGCATTAGTATGAGGCACCTGGCGCTTTCATTATAGCAAAAAATAACGTCATTTCACAAATATTAATAATTGCATTTATAGAGCGTCTTTTCCAAAGGATACAAAGTGCTGTGAAAAACTACGAACAAAACAAGCAGTATCAAACAGAGCATCAAAAATTGAATTTAAACAAATGAGTTGCCACAGATGGCATCTAGGATATACACCTCAGGGACATCAAAATGGCAGTACACAATTCATGTCTTCTCCAGAAAACATTATTTAATGAGAGACTTGACTGTTGCTGGCTGAAAATACCATGCAATCCAATGACTAAAAGGGGTAGGGGAGGGAGGGGAGTGGGAGGGCAATGGAGGAAGGGGAGGGGATGGAGAGGTCGATGGAGGGTAGGGAGGTGAGAATAGGGGAGGGGTGGGAGGGGAGAGAGGGGGAAAGGAGGAGGCAGTATTGGGATGAGCATAACTATACTTACTGTTGTTGGCTGACTTTCCTCCCAGGTGACTCCCCCGGTGCAGAAAGAGGTGAATACTTGCAATATGCTGATGACTGGTTGGCTGCCATGATCATGTACAGACTTAACGTTCAGGATGGACAGTTCTGAAGTGACGAGAATCAATCCAGTTTGCTGGTTTTATGATTTGAAACAGTTATTCAAGCGAAGCAAATAGTTACTGGTACTGCGAAAATACTGCAAAAATATTCTCAAGTTAAGAGAATCAATCCAGTGTGCTGCATGGGTTTATGAACTGGTTATTAAATCCAGCGAAGCAAAAGGTTATTAAAACTGCAGAAAATACGGCGAAAATACCCTGCGAAGGTTACGAGAATTCAATCCAGTTTGTTGGAATTATCATTTGAACTAGTTATTAAATCATGTGAAGCAAAAAGTTACTAGTACTGAGAATAATTGAAAATACTCTCAAGTTATAAGAATCAATCCAGTATAACGGTTTTATGATTTCGGTTTTATGGTTTTATGGAGCTCTATTAAATCAAGCGAAGCAAAAAGTTACTAGTACTGCAAAAATACACTGTACAACATGTGTTACCTAAACTTGTACACAACTATACACATATGAGCATGGCATTGGATTCCAATCAGCCATTTTCAATAGCTCTTGAGCAGCTAATATGTCTGACATGTAAAAAGGTACTGGTATACAATGCACTGCACTGCAACAGCACATGCTTGTATACAGCTACACTTCATATGAGCACCACATTGATTTCTGAAAGAAAGTTCTCAAGTTCCTATAGAATCCATCCATTCTATCCAGTGGCACACAAGAAATCAAAAAGTGATGACTGACACTGTAAAACAAGATACTGCAACATTTGTGATCCTTTACTAGTTAAACAAATACAAGCACCACAATAAATTCTAATCTGAAAGATCTCAAGTTCATATAGAATCCATCCAGTGGATGCAGTGGCACATCTTTCATAATAGGATTTAAGGGCAGGTAAATTAGGTTTGCTTAAAAGTTACTGGCACTGCAAAAAATACTGCAACATTTGTGACCCTTTAAATAGTCAAACAAATATGAGCACCACACTAAATTCTAATCAGAAAGTTCTCAAGTTCCTATATAATCCATCCATTCCATGCAGTGAGTTGCACATCTTTAACAATAGTTATATTATAGAATACGTGCAGCAGGTAAATCAGGTTTGTCAAAAAGTTACTGGTACTGCAAAAAGTTTACAGCGAAAAGTTACTGGTACTGGAAAAATACTGTAATAGCATTTGTCACCCTTGTTTAACAACCAGATCACCATCACATTCCATCTGGAAAATCAAGGTTACAGATTCAAAGTTCAATTTAAACTTGATGTTTGTCACAAGCGATGTTAGCCCTATTACCATTTCGATTTAATTATGAAAAAATCAAATTACTGGTGCTCTAATAACATAACTTATTTTGAGGTGAAAAGTTTAAAGTTAAAAGTAAAGTTAAGAATAATATTAACCAAACTACGATCAACAATGTTATTATTGGCGTAGGGAATGCAACCATCATGGGCAATCATCACAAATAAATGGTACAGTTTCTGTCGTCCATAAATGATGTTCCAGGTCACCTCTCAAGATTATAAAACTCCCAACTTTAGCTTGATTATCTGCTTCGATTTTCCCCTGACTGAATAAATGTACCGAAATTAATATAATTTATTATCCTTCTGTATACTAGCTGGTCCCATGAATTACATGCTATGTTTTCCTCATACAATATCCCCAAATTCTCTATGGTAGTCTCGCAGTTACTATACCACTCCGCAAATCTTAACAACACCGTAAGGTTCAAAACATGCTAGAAATTATGTGACATTCTAGAGTTCTCCATCAAAATTGTTTGACAGTATTTCAACATGTGATGTGCGTTGGCTTTTATACCATTAGGCACCAATTTCCCCCTCACCTTTGATGAAATTTTCCAGAATTTCCCTGATGTATCACAGAAGAAACCAACTATTCCATGACTACTTTCAAAGAATGAGCATACCAGCTTACTTGGAAACTGTATAGTCACAGAGTTATTGCATATCACATTCAAGCATGAATGATTGATTTTACAGGTTTCGTTTTCTACACATCTGATCTATCCACATGTTATGTGAATAATATTTCATATATTCATACGTGTAAATAATATGAATATGCTCCCAAACTGGAGCCAAACATACAGGAAGGGTTGCATGATCTCACAACATGATTGGTCACATGGTCACATATCACTGGCTATGGCTAATATAATGACATTATATAACCAATGAACGTTGCTCTTTAATGCAATCTTCGGTCCATTGATGACAGTTACAGATCATTAAGTATTAAAGCATTAAAATTGTTTAATAATCAGAAGATAACCATGGATGTAATGTCATCAGTATGCACCTAAATGACATCAACCAGTCAAGTTCATATTTCAGTTAATTGATCATACCCTAGTAATTCTGCGTATCGGGAGTTAATACCACGCTATAAAAATAAAAGAATGTAGTAAAAGTCTGGGGGCCTGACATTCCAATTGTAAAAAAATTTTGCTCAAAGGCTAAATGACAAGCCTAATGGAACATTAATCTGTAGTAAAATTGGCTTATCCAGGCTTTTAGCATGTCATGTTCACTTCCAAAAAACCATACTTGAGAATGGGGGATAGTAATGGAGATGGTTGTGGCTATTGACCCAGGACATGGTTGGGTTAAGTTAGGGTTCTACACCCTTACATTGCTAAGGTTAGTGTTAAAGTTAGTGTAATAAATTTAGGGTTATGCACCCCTATTGCGGGGCCAATAAGAGGAGAATTACACTTCTGCAATGGAGATTTAACAGAATTGACACCACTGATAGAGCGATAGAAAATGGGCATATATGAAAAACAGTGGCAGGGGAGGCTCCTACACTTCCCTGTCCAAAAAGGAACCCTGGGTTTTGCTAAAGAACTCATGCTTGGTGCACTCCCTTCAGCAGCACCAACACTAGCCCTCCCCAAACCCCTGCCCATTGTTTGAAGATCTTGTCATCCCTACAAATAGAAATTTATCAATTCTCCCACTTCTGGTCCCAGAAGACGTTTTGTTAGTACATATGTGATTTTGTCTGCAAATTTAAAGGTCAAGGGTGACGTTACGAACTTACTTTTTGTCAAGACACCAAAAATACGCCAAAATCAGCTAAATTGTCTTAGTTCAGAAAAGATAATGTCATTGGTTTACCCAGTAGGAACTACAATGTACACACAAACAACAATAATATTGTTACAAACGAGTAACTGCATAACTGCATACACTATGTACCACATTTGATGATATCATTTTGGCCACCATTAGTTCCCCACTTGGCATCAATCAACTCACGGAATGTCTAGGTAATTAACTTGATTAAAACAATAAAGAAACGAGTGGGAAACTCCAAACTTGGGAGTATAATGTAGGGTTTCAACATGATAGTCTTTTATTCTGTGTAAGTTTAAAGAAAATCTGCTGCATGTTGCTTGACCGTTAAACATTGCAACTTGTGCTGCTTCTTTAATCCATCTAAAATGAGCCAAATCAACACTGACAATAGGTTACCAGACATACTATTATACTCCCAAGAACATTAATAAAATAATGGCATGTGCAGAACATTCACAAGGTCATTTGCTGCAACTATAGCTATCGAAAGAATAGAGTTATTTTGGAAAAGGGAATATTAACACAAGCTATATGTCTGAGGTTAACTATAAGCTTCTGCTGGAAAGCTGGCTGGGCTCAACAATGTAAACATCTCATGTAGTTCGTGCAATGAGTGAAGCTCCCAATGTTTGAGCTTGAATATCCTGTTCAAGGAGAGTGTTCCACTCCCTAATGGTCCATGGAAAAAAAGATTCCTTGTAAAGATTTAATAGAGTCATTCCAAACCATTAAAAAAAAGCTCTATTTTGCTGAGCACTTCTTGTTCAAATGATAAATCCTTATACAGGTTTGAGACATGTATGAAGATACATTGGAAGCAAGTTTTGGGAAATAATTTATGCTACTCGTGCTTTAATACTAAGTCCCTTACATCATGAAATGACTTTAATTGTTGCCTAAAAACGTGTACGAGTAATTCATCAAATTCGTAGCGAAAAAACTCTTACAATTTTCAGTCCTAATAACACGTTAAAGACGCGAAGTCTGGCATTTTCGGAAGGTTGAGCTGACCACCTCCGAGTTATAACTTTATGCCAGAATCAGTAGTACAATAGGCTAGGATATACTGCACAATAGGTTAGGAAAGGTTTGTACACTTGCGCTTTAAACTGTTGATTTTTTTTTATACAAAAGTTGACTAACTGAATAACGCACTCAAGGCGAATATTTTTTAGAATAATTAGACAATTTTACTTCCCATTAATGCAAAACACTCTTCAAATTGTGATTGCCTGAAGAAGGTGAATCCGGCTATAACTTGTTCGAAGTGTTGTTCATGCCTCAAAACAGGAATAAAATTTCACTGACCATTGTGACTTGGTTGTTCAAAATTGTGATTGGAGAAAGCCAATTTCACTCGGAAATTTTCGTTTTTGGTCAACAAATACACAGCACATATTTAAATTATAGCCATCTAAAGAAGTTGAATCTGGCTAGCACTTTCTGGAAGTGGTGTTCCTAATGACTCAAAGCCGAAAGTATAACAATTTGAATGTAACTTGGTTGTTCAGAATTGTGATTGGAAACAGCCAATTTTATTTGAACATCTTGTTTTTATAAATAAAACATTTTCAAATTGTGGTCATCTAAAAAAGATTAATCTTGCTATCACTTCTTTGGAGTGTTGTTCATTGCCTCAAAACAGGAATAAAATTCCAATCACCATTGTAACTTGGTTGTTCAAAATTGTGATTGGAAAGAGCCAATTTTACTGAGAACGTTTTCTTTTTGGCCAGTGAATACACAGCACATATTTAGATTGTAGCCATCTGAAGAAGTTGAATCAAGCTATCACTTCTTTGAAATGTTGTTCATTGCCTCAAAAAAGGAATAAAATTCCAATCACCATTGTAACTTGGTTGTTTAAATTTGTGATTGGAGAAATCTAATTTCACTTAGAAAGTTTTCTTTTTGACCAGTAATACATACATAGCACATATTTAGATTGCAGCCATCTAAAGAAGTTGAATCTGGCTATCACTTTTTTGAAGTGATGTTCCTTGCCTCTAAGTGGAAAATATACCAATTTGAATCACCAATTACCATATTTGTGACTTGGTTGTTCAAAATTTTGATTGGAGAAAGCCAATTTCATTTGAAAATCTTGTCCTCGTAAATGAAACATGTTTAAATTGTGGTCATCTGAAGAAGTTGTTTCTGGCTATCACTTCTTTGAAATGTTGTTCATTGCCTCAAAACAGGAATAACATTTCAATCACCATTGTGACTTGGTTGTTCACAATTGTGATGGGAAACTTTCTAAGTTGAATTTACTATCTCCAATCACAATTTTGAATAACCAAGTCACAATGGTGATTGAAATGTTATTGCAGGAAATACACAGCACATGTTTAGATTGTTGTCATCTAAAGAAGTTGAATCTGGCTGTCACTTCTTTGAAGTGTTTTTCATTGCCCCAAAACAGGAATACAATTTCAATCACCATTGTGACTTGGTTGTTTCAAATTGTGATTTAGAAAGCCAAATTCACTGAGTAAGATTTCTTTTTGGTCAGTAACACATAGCACATATTTGGATTGTAGCCATCTAAAGAAGTTGAATCTGGCTATCACTTTTTAAAAGTGGTGTTCCTTGCCAAAAGCATACATTGTAAAATTGGAATCAACAATTACATATTTGTAACTCGGTTGTTCAACATTGTGATTGGAAAAAGCCAGTTTCATTTGAATATCTTGTCTTTATAAATAAAACATGTTTAGAGTGTGGTCATCCAAAGAAGATGAATCTGGCTATTACTTTTTTGGAAGTGTTTTTCACTGCTCAATGCTAGAATTAAAATTTGAATCACAAATTACAAATTTTTGACTTTGTCTTTCAAAATTGTGATCGAGGAAAACTGTTTTTTTATCTGGTTTAGACCAAATAACACATTGATTGAATTTTGGACATCCACAGACAATGAACGTCCTATAAAGTTCAATTTGTTTTTAGTATATCATAGCGCTTTTATTTAATTCTCCAGAGGTAATTTATGCGCATATCACTTGTCTCAAAGGTTCTATGATAATTTATATATGTTATTGTATTGTATCATTGTAAAGTGCAAACAGGCCTATATAAAGCACAGATTCAGCTGAAGGTTGAATGTATAATACGTCCATGATTCAAGTGCTATTCATATCCGCATGCACACTGGAGTTCAGAATTGTACCACACATGATTGTGTGCATTCATGTATATGCAATGTATACTACTGTGCAACACTAGCCAGGGCTGCCAATCACTCACTCTTACAGACAAACTAGCATTTTACACGATATGGCAAAATCTCAGCTGAAATAGTTAATATGTGGGGTAAACTTTGAACAATTCCCTGTAATATTCTGGGCGATTAGCAAGTGAGAATTTGATATTTTTCACGTACTATGGCACTACACCCAGAATGTGACAAAATTTTGTTCCGCAGCCAAATTAATTTTTGATGATCAGAGAGCATTTCAAATGGCAAGATTTTAGAAGTATAAATGAACATGGAAAGGACTAAATGATGCTACCATACAGGAGTTTCATGCCCCTTCTTCATTTTCATTGTCCCACTTTGAGCACTAAGCATATAGACAACATTTTTGTGGGTAGGAACCATTTTTCTGGTTATGATCTGCATAGTAGGAGTCCTACATATATTGCCTCAATTGCCGAATTTTACAATACCCTAACCCAGCTATACCAGACTGACATGGTTCCTACAACAATATGGATAACATTATTTTTCACATAAATTCATTACGACACCTCAGTTTCACACTTTGGGTTCCTCAGCGTTATCAAAGAATCATAAAGTCGCACTGCTGTACATGCATCTATGCTGAAATATACATCCGGTTGTTCAAATTGATGTTTTAATTTTCTATAATACCCTATAGAGGAACCTAAATATTATTGTAGGTATTATTTGAACATGATCCTATTGTGAGTAAATGAGTATAATTTGAGTTTACAGAAATTCATATACAGCATAGACAAAATGAAGGAAATGGATTCATTATAAATGAAATCAATTAATTAATCTACTAAGGATGTGCTGTTACCATGGAAACACTGAGGGCCTACCTCTTCTATAAATTGAGTTCACAGAAATTCATATACAGTATAGACGAAATAAAGGAAATGGATTCATTATAAATGAAATTAATTAATTAATCTACTAAGGATGTGCTGTTACCATGGAAACACTGAGAGCCTACCTCTTCTATGGAGTCATAGCAATGTTTATCCTTGTGGCTATTTAAGGTATGACTGAAGGCCTGTACATGCATGGAGGAACAGAAATGATGATTTTGCTTCATAATTTCATCAAGATATAGGGTCACTGACTTCTCCATGTTACATAATTACAGAACATTTAGGTCAGTGCCTCCTTAAATTATATGGAGTGCTGGACTTTTGGATTGTAGTGCATGAATGACATACACAATAGGGAATATATACAATGCCCCCATACTGTTCGAAATTGTACAATTTAATTGCAAATGTCGCATTTCAAAGGGGTCATGTATAAGGAATTACAAATAAATATATGCAATCCTATCCTTTTTTAACTCTTATCATGCTCAGACTGATTGGGGACAGGCTTCATTTTGGCTTCAAGAGAGCTCCCAGCATGATGCATGGGACTTCAAACCCAAAAAATAGTTGTTCCAGTCTACCGCCATCATATTCTAGAGTTTAAGAGAGAAACGCAAATGTGGGTTTCTCGTACGGTATAGGTAGAGCAGTTCAATTTTTTTTATAGGGCGCCCTCTCGGCCAGATATCTCACCTCCTGCATGATGAGATTTAATATATCCAACGATGAGGCTAGCTAGCTAGCTTTTCTACAAAGTTATCACAATGTTATGAAGCATAGACAAAAAAAGAGATGAATTGATTATGGATGGATGAAATTAAAAACTTGCTCTACTGATGGTGTGCTGTAACCATGGAGAAACTGCATGAGCTACCTCTTCTGGGGATGTATTCATAGTAATGTTTACCCTCGTGGACATTATGTTATTATGACTGATGGCCTGTCGAACAGACATTTTTTTCCCCTCTAATTTAGAAAATAGATTGTATCAGAGTTCTGAAATTTTGTCATAATGAAAACGTGTACATGTTTGTTTCGCACATGGAAATAGCGAACATAGGTCTATATTTGGTGCTCTAGTTTTTAATTTGGATGGTGCGAGTCACTTTTGAGACAATGCGTAGGAAGTTTTTAGACCCCGTGGTGAACAGAACAACCGCAACTTGAGACAATCACTCCAACTGGCCTGCTGGAGGAGGCTCTACTTTTATGGGGTTCTAGGCCCAGTCAGAACTGGGGAATATGGTTGGGGAGGGTCACATGCCTCAATCCACAATTTTGAAATAAACGTGCCCTTTTGCAATAAAATGTTGCCCATTTTCAGTGAAATCCTCCCTGAATTTGAAATGTGCCCCCAGGTTGAAAATAGGCTTACTTCCGTAGCCTCCGTCTAGACTAGAAGTTTTGCGATTTATCTCACTCCTCGGATGCATCTAGGTGCGCGGTTCTACGGGAGAACTAGAGCCTAGGCCCTAGGGGGGCTTTAGCCCTCCCCAAAATAATTCTAAACCCCCCTCAAAATCATATACATATTCATATATTCAAATGAGTAGTTATAAAGCCATAGATAAGCCTATAAAATATTTTCCATGGCGTGCCCTCCGGGGATGGTCATCTTTATCTTTTAGCCACCAACCACATATTAGCCCCCGCACCCCCCCCCAAATAATATCTGAGAAGGGCGTCTGGATGCATCGCAATAGCCTCTCATTCTCAATATCCAATCTACATTTATATTGATCATGTTAAAACCATCAGACAATATCCACCCTGGGCTTGTACAATGATTATTACATCAGTTAATTGGAACATATTAAACCAGCATTAACAGACTCAGACATACTAAAATGGGGCACAATGGAGGTAGGTGTAGATGGCAGGATATTGAAGCTCCAAACCCGAGTTGAAGGATTAACGGCAATTGTCAATCAACAATAAGCTAATATGTTAGGGTGCGGCTGAAAATGACCATAGCACTTTTGCTTGGGAGACACGAGAAGAAGAAGGCTGAAATTATGGCAGATGTCTTATCCGATCCAATTATTTTTGTGATTTTATCACATTTATAAAACTTTCTTGTGAATAATGTAGGCTATTTTGTGACACCGTGCTCACTGATGCGTCCAGTAACTACATTGAGAAAGAATTTGGAATGAACCAATAACCATTAAACACCATACAGCTAGGAAAATATCATAGGGATTTTTTGCCAATTATGAACACCGATCTTAGGTTTGCTCCTGATGATACCATGAATATTGAGTCCAAATAATGACGAAATATTCCTGTGCAAAAGGATCCCCAACTTTCTTTTTCAACATCGGTAAATATCAGTAAATACAAATTATTTCTGTTGATCCAATGTTTTGCCGATATCATAAAATATTGGTGGATCCGATGTCTGAATGCGATGATCGTACGAGCCCTAGTTATGATACTGTACTTACTCAATCTGTACTCAAAGCTGCGATCTAAGTGAAAGTTTTTGTCCAACTATAGAACAATAATTGGTTAGTTGATGATGTCAAGATGATCAGACTATTAGAAGTTTCTTGCCAATTAAGTTTCAGGCAGAAGTTATTTCCACCTGCATTTCATTATTGATGACTGTCAAGATGATCAGACTAAAGAAGTTTCTGGCCAAGTTTCAGGCAGAAGTTATTTCCACCTGCATCTCATTTTTGCTCACAAATCTATATTTCTATAGAGCCCATGAAAACTCACTTTTTCAAATATTATCACATAAACATATAACTGATCCTTTCAAGGCCAGCTGGCGAATGCCGGCGCACACACCCTTCCTTGTTCACGTGGTGCTCGTCACTGTGCTACTAGCCAGCTCTCTCAATCATATGTGTCCAGGGCGTCCAAGCATGAAAGCTGTTGTAACCACTGGAATGTGTAGACAAAGCGATCAGCTGGCGCTCTAGGCGCCTTCATGCGACAATGGTATCCAGAGGGTTAAAGGCAGCATGAAAAAACCCTATTACTAGGATGCAGGGTAGGATGCCGGGCAAAAATGAAAGTCAGGATGAATTATGTGTATTTTGCAGTCCCCAATAATTAGTTTACCTTCATGTCTATATAGCCTGTGAATATATGAAATTTTAGGGAGGTGACAATTAATTTTTCCGTTACAGGGCTGAGATTAAACGGCGGCCATGGCCGTCGTATCTTTACTGTTGGCCTAGATGCCTTACGAAAAATAACAGTTTGTTCACGGCCACAAAGGCCGTCGTCGCTAATTCTCTTGGCCACTGTGCCCTTTCAGTTTTTGATGTTTACAACACTCGATCAACTAAAAATAAAAAAATATTAAAGAAATCTGCGAAAAGTCCAAACCCTCCCAAAATAATTCGAACTGCGAACTTTGCGGTCACTCAGGCACATGCGTACATACAAACCGCGAGATGTACATATTTTCTTTGCACTTTTTGCACGGTAGGCTACCACACGGTGGCATGCATGGGGAGCACATCGTCGGCAAGGTTCGCAATTCGTTTTTCGGTAGCCAATTCTACGTTAAAATACACGCCTATACGAAAGTCAACATGCCTCGCCAAGATCGTTTTCAACAACGAAATATCGCACAAAATCAGGCTGCAGCATCAAAGACAAGAAGGTTGGATGCGTTTCTTAAACTGTGAGTATATTTTTTTAAACAGTCCTTGGTGCGGACCATATTTTGGAGGCAACGGTTCGTGCATTCCGCCGCATTTTCTAACGTTTAGCCTAACGTTACATTAAGCTGTCGTAGTACTATTTAGTATTGGTAAACAGTAGGCTACTGGCATTATAAAGCTAGGCTTCACAAATAGCCGATGTACACTAGATAGAGTGACTCTCTCGTAATGAGATAATGAATGGGGTG
>JAODUJ010397282.1:0-14866 GCA_027564615.1 Psolus chitonoides
AAAAAAAATCCCAAGCCTTCATATAAACTAATAATCGCTATATACCTTTTTCTAACTTTCCCCAAAGTCCCCTGCGTTGATTTCCAGCGTTACAGTTCTATAGCTTTCGGGGTTTAGAAGGTATTATAGCAATAAGTCGAAAAAACCTCGATTTTTGGTCATTTTGACACCATTTTTGAAGGGTCGTCAAAAAAATCATCATTTCCAAAGGCAATACCCTAGGCCTCTGATTTGTGGCTCTAAATATGCCCAAGAACATTCCTCGCACGATGATATTTTTTGTAGGGTTAGGGTTCCATCATAGGAAAAGTTATGAGCAATTATTGCGACATGCCCATGATCGTGTCGGCGCCATTTTGGAATACACACTAAGTCAATGCAAGCTATCAGAGGTAGACGTACCAGGTAAACTGAATTAAAATAATTATATACAACCTAGATAATAGTGATTTAAGATTGATAATGAGTTCTAGGATGTTCAGCCTGGAACAATTATTAGGCCTCTAAACATAAATTGTAGGTGATATTTTCGTCTTGGGAAGATAACTCCGAAGTTTGGTTAGGCCTAGCTTTTCCTTAACTGTGTAAACCCCATTGACATCAAAAATAGCCTATTTTGCCCCATGATCATCGTGCAAAAATTTGAAAAAATAGGGGTGCCATTTTTCGCCCTTGCGCATCTAATGAAACAGGTTCTGAGAGCTTCTGACCCTTTGGCTATTTTATAGAAAATAATGCTAAAAGGGTGGCAGGAAATGGGTTAATTATGTGGCTTCTATATATATCCGGCCGACGGCCTGACACGCGCCCCTATCTCTCAACATGCCAATCACACAGGCCGGCAGATTATGGTGAAAAAGTGGCGTAAAAATGGATCAAGTGGCAACTCGCGTACCACAAGCTGATTTTGCTATTTCGAGAATGTATATGGTCTGACAACATCCCAAACCAAATTTACTAAAATTCCCATTGCGGGAAAGTTGTCACATAACGTCATCAAAATGGCCGCTATTTTAGCTTTCGTCAATATAGAAAAATTAAATTTTCACTATAACTTTGCCTCTATGTACCCGATTGAAACAAATGAATTGTCCAAACATATGTTTCCATGGTCAGTGAACATGATAAACATATATTCGAATGATAATTATGTGTGTAATTTGCATATGCAAATTAGCTCCTATAAATACAGACAATTCAAATTACAGGCTCATAAGTTTACATTCAAGTATCCAATTGAAACAAATCAAGTGTCACAACCCATGTTATTATGGTCGGGAAACATATAGACACATTTTCAAAATTATATGATGAATACAATTTGCATAATATGCAAATAAGCTTCCACCATTGACCTGAAGGTATCATCGATAGGACAAGCTACTGGGACAAGAGTTTTTCTAGCTACATGCAATGTGGACTAGCAACTGAAACGTGGTCTATGTAGATACTCGTCATCAATATAGCTTCAGCTGTTCCTATTCTGACAGCATCACAAACCAAAATTGGGGAAAGTTGTCACAGGACGTCATCAAAATGGCCCCATTTTAGCTTCGATCATTATAAAGAATTCGATTAAAAGAAATGAAGTGTCCAAACCTATGTTTTCATGGTCAGTGAATATGACTGGAATACTTTCATACTATTATCATGAATTTAATTTGCATAGTGGTCGAAACCATCAGTGGTGACACAGGAAGACCCAGCAGCTTGGTTTTATTACTTAGCTTCACAGTCACCCTACAGCGTGATTTGACGAAGTAGAGAGCCAAACAAAGTGGCACTCAGTGTTGTTCATTGTAAGATAGTGAAACAATATGAGATAGACCCAGATGATGTTTCGGTAGGAAGGTCAAAAAAAGCAGCATATTTATGAAGCATCAGACATCTGCTGCTACACAGTGTTGTGTCTACAAGTCTACAGATTCCGATTTGAAGAGAGACCGAATTCACTGAAAGACAACCAAAACTATAATAGTAGAAATAAATGCTCACTGATGGTCAATTACTGCCAGTACACACATATCTCTGTTGTAGAGAGTTGACCAAGAACTGCAGATGTAACTGCACGAATGGGTGCAACGCCATTGATTGGTCATGATGTGTGTAGTTTGTACATGTGTGAGTTATGCTAACTCAGTCAGGTGAAAGTAGATGAGAGTGCTTCTGAGTGAAATGTAATGAAGTTCATAGTATCATTTCCACAGACCATAACAACATGGGTTTGGGCAAGTTACTTATTTCAGTTGAACACTTAGATTGGGGATCATACAAATATAGTAAAAACATACTATTCTCTCTAATAGCAGAAACCGTATAATATGCAAATTACATTCATCATATTAATCCAAAAATATGCCTATCATGTTCACCGACCACGGAAACCTCCCGGTTTTGGCACATGGTTCGTTTCAATCGGGAACTTAGGTGTAAAGTTATAATGAAACTTTTAATTTTCTCTAATGTTGGAAGCTCATTTGCATATTATGCAAATTATGTTCATATAACTGGTCTAAGTATGTCTATCATGTTTACTGACCACGAACACATGTGTTTGGATAATGATTTGTTTCAATCGGGTACTTAGATGCAAAAATATAGTGAACATTTGATTTTTTTGTAATTTTTCACTCTAATTTGCATATTATGCAAATTATACAGATTATGTTCACATTATTGATCTGAAAACTTCCCATCATGTTCACTGACAACAGAAACATGGTTTTAGATACTTAATTTGTTTCAATCGGGTACATAGAGGCAAAGTTATAGTCAAAATTGGATTTTTTTCATAATGACGGAAGCTAAAATGGCGGCCTTTTCGATGACGTCATGTGACAACTTTCCCCCAATGGGAATTCGAGTAAATTTGGTTTGGAGAGTTGTCATGACCTATACTTTCTGAGAAAAAAAAAATCAGCTCGTGGTACGCGACTCGCCACCTCGGTCCCAAACTAGGCCATGATCTGCCGCCTAACAGCCATGCTCTCAATATGTCTGTGCTCACGTAAAAGCTAGCATTACAATACTACGGAGTATTTTATTGGCCTGCAAAACAAGAATAGACCAAGTTCTTCGTGTTGTCAAAAATGGAATAATGCGAATGATGTATCTTACGGTTACTCGCTTAGTACAGTATCCATATTTAGCCGAAGTAGAGAACGCATTAAAATGGAACCGGTGACATCTAGTACACCGGAATATAAATGTGTTGCAGTAAGCGCACCCCCACCCCTCCCCCTTCCGCCTCACCCCCGCACTCTGCCAAGACATGTACAATTTTCATGACAATTTTTTAGCTGCGTGTAGCAGCTTTACAAATCGTCATGTCTCTCCGTTAGTCAGTTAGTTAGTGAGATTTTGTTTTTGAATACGGTGCAACTAAAGCTAGTCTCCCACGGGGCGACTAATACCTCCCATGGGGAAAGTAATAGTCTGCGAGTTATTGCGAGTGGCAGCGAGTGGGGACACTCGCCTCGTGGAAGAGGGTTGGTCACAAGTACTCGCCTGCGCTCGCCACCGTTGAAAATTACGATCGCAGGTGGTCGCCGGGTTATGGACCTGTTCAAAAATTGGCGAGTTTCGCAGTTTATCGCAAGGTGGCGCAATATTCTCTTCGTAGGAGGGCTTTGTTTGCTGTCCGCACGTATTCGCAATAACTTGCATTGTGTTCAAGGCCTCACGTGTTGCGGACGAGGGCGTATCCAGGAGTGTGTTTATGTGTGGGGGGCAGGTTACAATCCATGAGAGCGGAACGAGCGAAGCGAGCGGAGATATACGGGTGGCGTTCAGACGCTCGCCGTAGAGCCAGTGGCGCCGCCAGGGTATATGGTTAGGAGGGCACCAACCATTATCGAATTGTCATTAAACAAATGGATGAATGCCCGCTCACAATTTTGACAGAAGAAACTACAACAAGAGGAACAGAATGTGTTGTGATATGAATAGCACTTTCTGCACATATGACACCACACCGGGAATCAATTATTTCACAATTAAACAGTAACTTAATGAGTGTTTTGAACGAACAAGGCAGTGTTTGGCACACAACGACATGATAAAGATCGTCTGTAACCTGTATTGTCAAACACATCCCGTCTGAGAAGCAGCAACACAGTAACTGATTTTGACGTCACTACCGGTACCAAACTTGAGACGTGATCCTTATATACAGTCTTCTCCTCCCACTTTGTTACTTCATTTTACCCCGTTATCCACAGGGTTTGGGGCATGGCTTGCTTCCCCCTAGATACGCCACTGCGTGTACGAGTGCATACAACGTGCTGCACGCAGACAAAGAAACAGTCCCAAACACACGAGCAAAAACACTGAAACAACATGGCTTCCAAAAAGAGGAGGGATCTATTGAATCACGAGCAAGAGGAATATATAGTGGAGTGGTTCAAAGAAAACGAAATTCGTTACAATGCAAGCGCCGTAAACGGTTCCATCGTAATAAATAGTAGGGGGTCAGGCAATGGTTCACCATCACTAGAGCCGGTGAGCGAGACAAATTGTTATGGGAGGTCGCGAGATCATCAGATTTCATTCGTGATTTATAGGGCAAATATCACTACGGTATATTATATTGTAGCGTGGGGGCATGTGGCTGTCAGGTTGTTTTATGCCAAATTATGTTAATGAAATGTAGCCTTTTATTAGGCTAGAGACTATGGTAACTATGAAACGTACCGACCTAAGATGAATAACAGCTATCCAATCGTAAACCTCCTCCCTTCCGCCTACCCCCTCCTGCCTCGCACTCAGCTGAACTATTGGTTTACAGTTCCTCCATATAGCCTACCACTTACACCTACATTCATCGTGCAACGTCACACTTTGTAACGGCACTTCAACGCATCCTTATAGTCTTACCTGCTGACCATAACATTCTTCGTCATCCTCTGCGGCTCTTCGCTCTAGCACTAACCGCAGTGTGAACATTCCGTACAAAAGCCAAGATTTGTACGACAAAAAAAGCCGAGGTGGAAAAATAAAAACACAAAGAACTAGGTAATATTCATACGATACCGTATATTTCATACAACTATGTATTTAATAGTGTAACTGTAGCGTGAAGCAAATCTTTCAAACGTTTGTTTATAATAAAATATCAACTCATTAACACAAGTTAACCAGTCTCTGCCCAGTCACTTCAAAACACCTCAACATAGATGATATGACAGTTTTGTATTATCCCGATACACGAACAGTGCGATGAAGGGCAACGAGTGACCGGGTGATCATGAAAAAATACAAAACGTCTTATACTCACGTTGCCGTACATTGTGTTATAAGTTAGCTACTTTTTCGTTTGATGTCCGATGTGCGTGATTTCTTTTGAACAATTAGGCATATTGTGTACTTGGGTCCTTTTTCAAGCAAAGATTTCAGAAGAAAAAGCCAAGCCGCCAAGGTTGGGGTAAACAACCGAGATTTTGGCGGAAAAGCCAAGGAGTGGCAACGCACGAACCGGAAATCAATCATTTCGCGCTGACATGGCTAGCTAGCTGAATAAATGATTAAAAAGTCGATGACTCCTCCCCCGCCAGCATCCCATTCCATAGGCGCCGCCCAACCACCACAAAAAAAGTACTAGGGATTAGAATAACAAATTATCGGCATGAAAACTCCGTAAAAGTGGCAATTCTTCTATATTCACTAATTGTCGATACGCCAACCCCCCATCTCTCAATTGTATATGTGTAGCGGAGTCATTCAATTGGCGGCGTCCCGAGGAAAGCTGGATCGAGTCAGGTACTTGTTCACTGTTGACACGTCTCTGTCAGTCGGGCACGATAGCTCAGCTGGCAGAGGCGGCTGCACGTATAGCAGAAGGTCGCAGGTTCGAGTCCTGCTCGTGCCCAGTTTTCCTCATCATTCTTTCCCTTGTTCATAATGGCGAGGCGCCAGTACTTGGGATTAGAATAACAAATTATCGGCATGAAAACTCCGTAAAAGTGGCAATTCTTCTATATTCACTAATTTGCGATACGCCTACCCCCCATCTCTCAATAATATATAGGCCTATATCATTTTTATTGGGCACGTGCATATATATATATAAAGAGGGATGAAGATCGGAAATCTATCTATATATATATAAACATATGGCTTGGTGTGTACAGCTGTTGAGTTTCACACCTTTAGTCTGGCGATCATCAAACAACCGAACAAATACTTGAATGCCGTGCAGATATTACCCCACGGGATAGAACACACGTCCCTATTTATTTCGTGCAAGGTTCATTGGTTTCTGCTTATTGAGCCGACACCTCGAAATGTACTCAGATTTGTTATTGAGTAGGACCTAAATGCGCGTTTATGGACAAGAGGATATTTAACTTCTCGTCGGTGTAAAGATTGCATTGTCCGGATCTACGCATGCGCGTGTTAGATTGCTTTACTACATTCCACTTGATAATGAAAAGCTCTCCTCTAGGCTTGAGGTCCCAAATAGGTTTCGTCTCAATTTCAGCTAATGAAACCTATGTTTCGGTCACAAAGTTTCAAAAAGGTGATTTGATTTCGCTCTGGCTTTCTTTCTGACGGAAAGTATTTTGCAAGAGATGCAAATAGCCTATTATTCGAGAAACAATTGGTACCATTGTGGTAATATTCAGAAACAAGTAATATTAACCACAAATGTTATTCAAAAATTACATACAGTTTTGTATATACAAAATAGCTGTTTCCGAGAGTTAATGAGTTCAAAGTACACTTCGTAATATCTGATATTCGCAGATGCAACTATTCGTTGCTATGCTGGCGTAAATATCCATATTTCATTTTACCGTTTTGTTTTCTTAAGAGACCAACGTTCGTATACAAGTCTGGTCAACTTGAGCCACTGACATCGAACTATATGTACAACGTAGAAAATAGTCCAACTTTACATATTAAACATGACCTGACATATACGATATGGGTCGAAACACAGGAAAAACGCATATTGGGGTTTGTGCACTAAATCGGCTTGTAATGCTTCCAATGAAAAGAATAGTACAGAGCAAAATAGAAACTTCTGATAAATAAAAGGATGAAAAACTAAAACATTGGTGAAAGTCTCATCACAATAGCATGTCTGGTTTGTGAGTTATCGATTTTTGAAGATTCTAGAAATCTTCCTTCCATATGAGTATCTGGCAACATTTGTGACGTCATAGTGGCACTTAGTCTGAAACCCTCTTTGCAAAGTCTTTATAATTGAACTGTTTTTCAACACACCAAATTGAAAACATATGTTCTTAAAGAAAATAAAAATTGAACTTTTTAGCAACGTGACTGCGATGCTAACAAATTCTACACTCAAACATTTCCAGGAAAAATTAGTCATCCAATTATAAACAAATACATAAGCTATTCAGACAAAGTGCCACAGTCACGTCATAAGATTAATGCTAAACAGTTTATGTCGGCTAATTTGTCAAATTGAGATATCTTGAGAACGGTGGTAGATATTCACACGGGGGTTTCTACTACTGACAAAATCAATTTTACGCTACAACTTTTGAACGTTTCATTTTGGTCAGGACTATCCTCCTAAAGTCTATTTTGAATAATATTTCATCTCACATTACTTACTTTACATTCATACATTACAATTAACTTACGAGGCGCGGGGCCCTTTTTCGATACATTCGGTTTTCTGTGCTCCTTCCGTATACGTCTTCATTATCACTCTCGGATTCGATGTTACAGCAATACAGCAACGTGGCCCTGTCTGTTGTTACTGCCTTGCAGACGATTCCATGTTCCAGTCGGAATCATTGCTCTTTCACCCAGAAACTAAAACCTCCTGGTACAAATGATGAATAATGTTAGATATCGTCGCTCGCAGTAGCGATGACGTATTCTCAGTCTAATAACGAGCAGTCAAACGATGTGTTCCACTCTTCCAAATAAATAATTACAGACTTCCACTTCGAATAAGTGTCGGAGAAATAACGTTTTACTCGCCATCACAGATATAATAAGATGCATCTGAATCAGGACAGCTAAATGCAATTGTGTTGATATGATGCAATCCCATAAACAAATACATTAAAACATTCGACCTGGAGGATATGATTTCACCTCCTGTCGTGTAATCGTCCGGTTTCACGACCAGGAAAAGTTCCGACATACAAAGGAACAAACTGTCTTTTATCGATGACTTCACGCAACCGAAGGCTCCCATACTCCGTAACTCACTAATAGTAGTATATATTTCTCCTTATTTTTACGATCGGGATTCCCCTTTGTTGCAATGCCGGTAGACGAGCATGTAACCTCTGCTTCGGGGGCGGAAATACCCGCTTTCGCTATCATAATGTAATCACTATCAGTATACTCCGGTCGTTGACCCGAACCAGTTCTAATATTATAGGTAAAATCACACACTCGACGCTTGCCACCGTAATCGGTACTGATCATAATATTAGTGAAGTATTTGCTGGGAGATCAACCAAATCATACAAGGTTATTTTAAAAATGAGCCACGTAAACTACAGCACTTGATCTGAAGTATTTTAGTTCTACAAAATATATTATACCGTACATTTTCAGCATGTAAATGTTATAATATGCGTTTACTGTGTCTATGCACGCAGTATAAATGCTATGCAATCGCAAATATATACAGGACGCCATTCATTACAGGAACCCATATACGCATACCTGTCGTTGGGTCAATGCACATATTTGGCCGACGAATAATCGGATCGAACTTAACCTGATGAAGACCTTTCGAACCCTTAACACTACTGATTGTTATGTTTTCAACACTGGCATCATTGTATGCACCACTGGTATAATTAGTCATCCACGACGAAAATGTGTGATAAATTATGATAGGCTTGTTTGTTGAAATTTCCGTACAGGCCTCCCAAGAAAAATGACTCCGCACCTTGGAATATTTTCATAAAATAATAAATGTTGACAGCTGGGAAGACACCTTTAAACCTCAATAACAATATTTGCTAGACATTTATAGTTGGGCTACCAGAGTAATTTATTTCCATCGAGACTGGAGCAACAGTCATGAGAGTCGTCCATGCACTCATGCACGCTCTGTACAGTAGCCTAATACACTATAGGAAGTAACTCTTAAGAAACTTCACTTTGTGTTTCGCGATACCGTGACCAATAGAAAGGCAAGCATTTTTATGTTGAGACGTTGACATCAGTTAATTAAAAAGAGTCACATGACCATTTCCACTTGTGCCATGCCCACTGCATATTTCTAAAAAGTTAATATCCGCAGAACAGGTAATTTGGGGTTCTCATTAGCTCCAGGCCATAATACAAAGTTTATTTTTCAAGAAAGACCTTGTCACTGACCAAATTTAAATTACGTTAGGCGAATCCAGTACTTTGACAATTAGCGTTAGTACAGTATCAGTTACATACTATGATTCGCGCAACGTAGCCTCCGTTGTTTATTTAATGGTGTGACTGTGGTAATATGTCACCCCCCCCCCCCAAAAAAAAAAAGTCCGTTCTTGCAATATATAACTATATGAGAAATAGTGCCGCTAATCATTTCATGTGAGCCTATGTTATTTTTTACAGGGCTTCGGAACGTTTAGATTATTTAAAAACAGTCAAAATCTTAAGATTTATCTTTTTCATACTATATAGGTACTGTATATCAGGGGCATTGTCATTTCGTTGTTTATTAGTAATAATTAACGGATCAGCAATTTCTGGAGCGAGTTACAAGCATGGAAAATGCACGTTTTATCTAATTAGCTATTCTAAGTGCTACGACGTCACATTTGTATGCATATATTTTTATAATAATAGAAAGAAACTTTCGGACAGGCTGTGGATTGACTGGTAATGCACACATTTTGTGTGATGTAAATTCATGCTAAAGAACATTTTTGATTGAATTTCAAACAAACGATGCTTTTTTCACATTTTCGATTTAATACGAACAATTATAAACGGCGTGATATAGACTTTCGTCAAATAAAATAAGACGTATGACGGAGTACATATATAGCACGAAAAAGGCTTGGTAAGATATCTGTTGAATTAGTGCTCTAAACTGCAGCTGTCCCAACAGTTTCAAATGAAACTTACTTTCCGGGGGAAAAACCTCTCCCGATCTCCTGGAGCAAATGAATTTCCCTTATTATAACATGTCGTGGATTGATGGTTCCTTCGTTATTACAATCTGGTATCGTATGATAAGGGTTCTGAGCACCGGATATCAACAAAATGAGATCATTCAACTTCACATGACAGCAATTGAGAAACATTTTTTTGGA
This sequence comes from Psolus chitonoides, assembly GCA_027564615.1. Taxonomy (NCBI): domain Eukaryota; kingdom Metazoa; phylum Echinodermata; class Holothuroidea; order Dendrochirotida; family Psolidae; genus Psolus; species Psolus chitonoides. Next base: position 10,257 of record JAODUJ010397282.1, read on the forward strand.
TAATATCGGTATGACAAGATCTGTATTTTGTTTTCGCAAGGTAGCTTTTTCCATACCGTGTAAGCATGGTCGAAATAGTGAAATAATTCGATCATAATGAGACTTGTTTGACACTTTTGAGTCTTTGCAATAATGAGGTTTGTATGAGTAAACTTTTCGTGATGTCTGGTTGTAGTAGCCTAGTATTCCCTGGCCTACGTGACCTGCCCTATGGTATGTAATGAAGACAGCCCTTCATAACATTTAGGTCACATTGTGCACAACATTAGTACCAATTATCTGGTATGCGCTTTGACATTTTTAAATCATGTACCATGTGTAATAATTTATCAGATATTAAGTCTTCAGTTCATATCCCTGTTAATCGCAGGACACGTAGTGTTATTCGATTTGGCAATAAAATTACAAGATTTATTGCCCAATATAATTATACAAGTAGGCTAAGTATTACAAGATTCAGCTTTATGGGAATTGCAGTAATATTTTGCATACTTTGAATACAGTCGATGTATCGCGAGGTCGATCTGTGGATCGAGTTCTATTTCATACATTCGTTACTGAAATGTAACTATACTTATTCACGCTCTCTCATCCCAAAGTAACATGGTGACATATTATTGGAGCATCTATCATTTCCACAATGAATATTCAGGTTAACTGAATGTAATCTATTTTCCTTCAAAGCAATGTATTTATACTCTCCCCAGGGATAAATTGCCAGAATTATAGAAAACAGAAATAACGTAGATGTGTTTGAGATATAGTTTACTAATTGCCAATGTCTATATTTGGCGCACTTGGTATTATATAAACCTGCAGATAACATACTGATTCTTCAGGTATCACAATTAATTTGAGGGATACTGAATAAGTTATCAGTATGCATGTACGAAGCCAATACATTTGTTCAGCTATTGTGTTATAACAAGTGAGACAGTTACAGCCGATTGACAAACAAATATCTAGTCTTCAGAAGAGCACACACTCCGGTACACGTTCCAATTCAGAACAATAATTAAGCTGTCAACTGTGTATAGGGGCACTGTTGTATACTTAATAAGTAAATATGGTCACAAGATTATATATAAGTGATATAATTGATGTGGTCTCTGTAATACCAAACCAACCATAAAACATAAATTGACAATTAAACACTGAATTGCAGAACACGATTCCAGCATCATTATCTAAAGTATCATGTCGATATGTCGATATCCCTCTCTTTAGCATCCATTATCAACACCTGAAATTTCTAACAATGTATGTTCATGAAATTGTTTATGCCGTGTGGTTTCGGATAGTCTTTTCCCGGTGAACACTGCTGCTCGGCGGTGCTTCAATTTGCCAATTTGCCAATATTTGCCACCCGTTTATATACACCACTAAAGTGTCTTGCTCAGAGACTGGTCGAGTGGTCTAATTCCGCCTTGGCAAAGTTTAAGAAGTGCAAACATGGGTTCCAAGGGAACTATTTCCTCATGTATAGTTTATAAACTGTTCCGTAATTTATATTTCATTGAGAATGATAACTTTTACCTAGACCTAGCCAATTATAAATATTATATCATAAATGCCTCAGCTTCAGCTGGTTAAGTCATTTTGGAGTTTAACAGTTCATTAGTCAAATATGAAAATGTCAAATACGTTCTGACTGCCGATAAACCTGTCCAACACACTTCTAGAATTGTCGAGGACGTAATGTAATGATAAAAGAGAGATTCTCACTACCTGCATATTCATTATCACGGTTACTTACGAATAACTACCATCCCCGATCATCGGATCGCAAATAGTCTCGAACTGCGTAAATTTCATACGAAATTAGTATTCATATTGAGTATGGGGTGGGACTAATCGGGATTGTTGTAAATCCGTGGTACGTGCACATATTCACGACATTGCATACTCACTGTACTCAAGCGAGAAAACCTCACCTCTTGCTGTATAATTACCAGAACCAATCAAAAGAAACATGGAGATCATGAAAATAGGCAATTCTTATTATTGTCACCTACTATACTAGTTTGAATTACACCAACCATAGACCGACACGCTACGTGACATCCGTATTTAGGAGCACCTTACGTTATGCGTTACCCTGTCCGTTACTAAAAAACGCTCACTCTCACTTAACAACTCTATGCAGGAAGGTCATTTTCGTTAGGCAACTGTAGCTCTTTCAGCAATAATATAAGTTTCCATTTTTCAGTAAAGGGTACATCGGCTAGTCATTTATCAGGTCTTGAGAATTCAAATGTTTTGACTGAAGAACTGAATGTATTGTCTGAAAATGACTGTTTTTCATAGAGCCAGTGTGCAAGCAGTGGTTTGTTTTCACATACCACCCATCTTCATACTTAATATAGTCAATAGGGAATACGGACGTCAGAATCCGTTAACAGATTCACCCATGCTTAGTAGGACACCAATAAGGTAACCTAAATATTCGAGCTACCAAAGGAAGCATATGCTTGACATCTATCTTCCGCCATTTCTGTGAGGAATTTTTAAATGTTCTAAAATCTAGACATGCTGACATAACTTTTCACCGAGGCTTTTTCGGGTGTTCTTAGCTCTGAGTACAATTTATTTTGTCAAGACACACTCATGACATCCAAAATCAAACGTAAGTTGCTTTCCGCTGTAACAAATATTTCCTGTTTGCTTGATTTAGGATAAAATGTGTGAAAACGTTTATTTTTTCAACCACTCAGAACCGCCAATAACATTTTCAACAGTCAATAATAAACTTGGAAATGGAGTGGATAAGTTACAATAAACCACGCGTGAATTTCTCCAATAACATGTTCAAAAACAGCTACAGTTGAACTTTGTGGCTGAAATTAGGCTGAAATACTGCTCGAAAATAAAGTGGAGACTGAATGTTAGACATGATATGTTTGTGTAGATCAGACCCCCGCTCATTGCATATTGGATGACCCTTCACAGGCAATATTATGGGACTTTGTGCAAGACACTGATGCCAAGCACTGGATGTCGGTTACACCCGACTTGATGCCCTCAGTGTACTACCATTACGTTGTGTTCAATGAAAGGCATTTTTGTTATTATCCGAGTCCGAGTGGATAGTAACGACTGCAATTAAATGTTTGTCAACCAGGAGTAGCCTAATTATCATGAAATACATCCCAAAAAATTAAGTGAAACTATTGATGGACGACCGGATTCTCCAGGTACCCAAACGACTCTCGGGTGCGATTAGACTACCCTTTCCCTGGTTTCCGATCAGTTTACTTTAACATGTTGGGTGTTCGTGGACACCCCCACATTGACAGGTCAAGCAGTTATAGTCAAGTTTCGAACGACGAGGGGCATGCAGCAGGAAAAAAACTTCATGATTGAGGAAGAGACTAAACTATATAAATTGAATTCGAACAGGTGTCGAGATGGTAGAGTCAGCTGCTTCAAGCATCCACATTTTGGAACGATATCTCACATCAGTTAGTGATGATCCCGACCTGACACTTTTCTTACCCACACTATGTGTTTCATCTTGGTAAATATCGACAACCAGTTATCTATTGTGGCTCAATTTAGCCAACAAGATAAATGTTTGATTATGCTCTGGCAGTCAAAGATCGCAAGTCCTCATTCGAGTAGAAATGAACAAAAACTATTTTGGTAGTAATAAATAGCCGGTGCCGCCGGGCGGTATTTACTCCCACCCCCAATTATGTTTGATGGTGCCTTTTTCTGGTTAATGGTGCCCTTTTGGGCATTGACCTCTAGGCACAAAATCGTCTTAAAACATGTTTAGGCATAGTTTTTCATAGGGGGTGGAGTGAAGTTTTTTTTCTCGTGACATCAGCTTTCAGTTGAAGGCCCATGATAACCTCTTTCCCAATGATATACCCTGAAAAGTAATCGCGCGCAAGGTGCCCTAGTTAGTTGAGCAGGTAAGAGAGGTCCCCGTCCAAGATCTGGAACATTTCATTCAACGACACCTACTTTTTTATATTCCTAAAGGTGTCTAATGAACCAAAATAGATGTTAACAGCTAAACTATCCCATGGGGTTTATATGACGGCCATTTTGGATGACGTAATTTTCAGTAGGTGGAAATCATTGTTTCTCCAACTTCTGGACTAGACATCATAGGAAGACAAATAAACTCACTTTTCCACAAATTTTGTACCAAAAATGACAATTAGATACATCAATGGCATGGTAGAAGAACATTTAAATCTTTAAATTGCAGTTGGTACAATGGAAATACTCATTTTTAAAGAAATTCAGCGGGTATTATTTTTCACCGTACTGGTTGAAATCGGAACGTTCGAATAATTTCTAAGGAAACTTATTACAGATCTTAAATCTATATCTCATATTCCGCCCACACCCACAAACTAGATTCGATGCGTCAGTGATACGAATGGGGCGTGTTGATCCCCATGAAAAATGATAATTTCTACATAGTGTTGGGGAAAGACGTTATGCCCAACCCTTCGAGTCAGTTTATCAAATGAAAGATACCAGAGACGATAAATAAAGGTGGTCGTGAATGAGTGAGCTACCATCAACAGTGTTACCGGCTTTCACAGAAATTTTGAACTGACTAAGAGGTACTAGTGATAGGAGTAATGATCCCC
>JAODUJ010398391.1:0-14858 GCA_027564615.1 Psolus chitonoides
TACCTGGCTATTACTAAAAGTGTTTACTTTCCCTTTGAAATGTAGATGCATATTTCCACACGTTCCTTACATGTAAATGAATCACTTTCGGTGAACATCAACTGCATCCCACTGACTAATACTTTCTAATATTAGAATGAATAGCATTCTGATTTGCGTGTTAAAGGTCGCCATATATCACCAAAGGAATTTCACAAGACTAAGGAAATGACATCATAAAAAATTGGTGTGGCCATTCCATTAAGCTACCAATTTTCTGACAGTCATAACTTCAGACTTTTCAGACAATGTAACCGAACATGCTATAAAGTTGAATAAAGTGCTACTGGCATGATATTGAATGCTCTATAACATATAAACAGTACAGTTTTAGTAAACTTGCTCTTTAAAGCAAAAGTATGAGTTTGTATGTGATTTTATTCTGGCACTAGAGGGAGATTTGACCATTTCTCCAGTTAGTTATCATAAATGCCTTCACAAAAGTTTCTCTACAAAAATGGCCACATTTTCGAAGAAATCAGCCTAAAATTGTTGCCAAACTTGGTTTTTAATGGAACAAGAATACACCATTCTAGTCCACAATAACATTTATGTTAGATCTCATAAAAGCTGCGTTCAACATACGGTAATACTGGGGCATGCTATCATGTTGTATGATTTTTCTGGCCCCCCCCCCACCACCAACACACATATTTGCTTTAAGGAATTCAAGCTACCGCGAGTTAACATGTCAGACACTGATCAGTTGTTATTGTTGTAATCCGTTTTAACATCAATTTTCCACACCAATGTGGGTATGACGGGGGCCTTTACAAGAAAAGTAAAGATATATGGAGCAATTAACTAGTAGTATGACTTGGATGCACTTCCTAAGTCTCCTCAAAGCGGATCTAGTCAACAAATGAACCCCACGGAACAATAATTGTATGTCACCCACCACATCAGAGATTACTTACTGAAGAGATTTTTGTCATTGACAAAACCGAAACCTAACCCCAAGTAAGAAAGAAACATGTTCCTCGTCCCCGCTCATTTTCTTTTTTGGGGCCTCTTCCTCTTTGTCCCTATCACCTAAACACAGTATCTACACTTGAAAACTCACAGTCAATGTTCTACATGAAACTACTCTAAATGTTCACTTTACAGATGTTCCATGATGAAAATGACATTATGTTGATGGCATGATATAATGGAGCTTTGATAATGCCTGGTAAATGATTTTATGCATGTTGAAAAATAGCAAAATAGCAAGACTTCCCCGTATTCCTTCCTAAAAAAATCCAGACACGAAACATGTTTTATCATTTTTCAATTAGCCTAACCTATCCTTCAATGCAGGTTATGAAGCATACAAGACTGCAGTACGTACAATGAATATACAGATCATTACACACTTCTGAGCATTCCAACTAATATATATTTTAAAAAAATATTTCAAAAATTATTCCAAATATCTCCTAATTGAGAGACATGGACAATCTCTGGCAACTTGGGGTTCACTGTACTAAATTTGCAACCGATACTCCTGATCGAAACTTTTTGAAAGGAAAAAAATTGTGTCCGAGGTATTTCGAAAAAAATTACCAAATGTTGCGCACTCAGACACTAAGTGTAACCTGACACTGAAATTACGCCATTGTGTTCTGAAAAAATATCATGGGAACAAAAAGTTGGTAAGTTGCAACCTTGAAATTGAGGAAATAAAAACAATTAAAATAATCATAAAGGCTGAATGTAATTTGCTGATTTTTTCCGATTAGGCGACATGTTGAGGCTAGTCGTGTTGCTATGTATAGTGCACATGCGCAAAGATCGGTAAGTTGACGATAATATTTTTCAAGTCTGGTATGACTTGATCCAGAGTCAAACACTGGACCTCACAACTGCAATCAGATGATATATATATATCTCCATCGTACATGTATTGACCTGCCCTGTTTCCCCAATGTTTGGGCTGACTTGACCCTCCACCCACTTAATTACACACAAAACGATTAAGATATCGATTAAGGAATGTTGTACATAACCAGTAAACATTTCCTACAATAGGGGATATTCTCCATGCACTTTATTGGAGGAAATTACATTGTGCGAGTTGTTGTGCATGACGTCATTAATTCACGTCATGCTACTGCATTTATACTACAGATGCAGAATGTATACTGTACCGTTACATGACGAATTGTTGTACATTATCGAGCAATCTGCAATATGGAGTCTCTACCTACGTCACAATGTCGCATGATCTGTCCATCATTGGAATACAAACACCGTTGCTAGTCGCGCGTGCGCATCGAGCTGGAGAATACCCCCTATTGCGTTGATAGCAATACACAATTGATGTGACTTATTACCTATTAAATGATGTTGAAAATTTCCTTTTTAAACATTATAAAACAAAAGTTGTCTCAATCGAAACAATTTTTCTTTTATTCAAATACAATTCATAATAGCAAAACACAATGTCTTACTGGAATGCTGATATCAATATACCAATTATCATAAAATTCCAGCAAATTCACACCATCATTTTTCAATCAGTTTATAGTCAAGAACAAAATAATACAAATTAATAGTTCATTAAATTTACTTGTTTTACAAAGCAACTTCTAAATAAAATGTTATGCATGGTCATTGTCACTCAGTCCTAAAAGTTAAATGCCCTTTGAAACATCAATAACTTTTTACAACTTTCTCATGTAAAAGGCATATAAACATATCATACAAAATTCTTATCACAGTTCCTTCACACCAGGCAGTGTAAAAATTGATAGATCCCTTCATCATAACAACCACCAACCTCGACATTTATAGGATGCCAGATTTAATTTTGTCTCATGTACCTGATCAAAAAGTGCAAGAATTTCTTTCTTTTCCAATCTCAATGAATACAGGAAAGGTTTACTTTCCGTGACCTGTGTAACACCCCTGTATCTGTCCTCGTCCGAAGCTTTTCGCCTCTTTCTTCGTGGTGGCCTTTCATCCCTGAAATGACCTTTGTTACGCTCATGATATAATTCCTCCTGCTTCCCTCCACCACCCTCTGGAACTTGCTGAACTTTGCCCTTCTCTAACCTTCTCGGGATCTTTATATTTGGAACTTGCTTTTCCTTTGGTATATCATCCTTGGGTGGCCTGTCATCCCTGAAATGATTCCTTTGGTGCCATCCTGCATCATGGTATCTTCTGTTAAACTCCCTGTCCCTGGAAGCCTCTTTTTCATGTTGACCTTTGTTACGCTCATAACGTAACTCCTCCTGCCTCCCTCTACCACCCTCTTGAACTTGCTGAACTTTGCCCTTCTCTGGCCTTCTGGGGCTCTTTATATTTGGAACTGGCTTTTCCTTTGGTTTATCATCTTTGGGTTGCATCATATTAGTTTCTCCAAACCCATGGTCTCTTCCTGGTTTCCTTCCAAGTTCCTGATTCTCTGTTCTAGTTTTCTGTTGGGTTTGCTCTTTGTTGCTGACAGCATTGATCTTCCTATCCTGTTCTCTGTCATTTCCTCCAGATTGATTTGTACGCTCACTTTCATCATCTGATGAGGGAGATCTATCCTTCTCTGGTTCTTTTTCTTCTTTCCCTTCATCCTTTTTATCCACCAGCTCTTTTGAAACATCTCTTGGGTCGTCTGTTTTATAGACTGGTTTAGTCTCCAAGTAATCCTCCCAGCTATCAAACAAAGAATATGCAGCAGCATCTCCCAATGAAGATGATGATTCGGAATGACTGTTTTCATCAACTCCTCGCTGACGAGGGTTCTTTTCTCGACTCCGTGTTGAATGTTTTGATGAGGTTGATGAATCTGATGATCTATGTTTTCTTTTAGGCTGGTTAGTATTCTCTAGACTGAGTGTTGAATGTTTTGATGAGGTGGATGAATCAGAAGAACTATGTTTTCTCTTAGGTCGGTTATTTCTTGAAGAATCCGATTTACCCCCTGGGGAGAGTTTACTTTGGACTTCTTCAGAATCACTACTACTCGAACTAGAGGAACTGCCAGAAGAACCAGATGGCAGGGAGGATGACGATGTTGTACTGATTGACGAGTGACTCGACTCCTCCTGGTTCAAGCGATTTTGTGTTTTCGACTTGTATTTCACATTCTCTGAGACAGATGCTTCAACATCTGATAATTCTGAGCCACTACCAGTACTCGATGGAGATGAAGAATCAGTGTTGATCGATCCTGCCCAATGAGCCTCAGAGGTCATATCGCTGCCACCTCTCAATCTCAGAACATGAAAAGTGTGCTTAGGAGGTACGTAATCCTCACCTCTGAGCTTTTCAAAGAAGGTTTGTGAGCATTCTTGAGTGACTTGTTCAGTCCAGGCTTTCTGCTTACCTTTTGTTTCATTTGATTTGTGATGTGATTTATCATTCTCGACCTTGTCACTGGAAGGTTTTCTGCGTGTTGATTTCTCTTTCCCTCTGCTTCTCCTCCGGGAGGGCTTGGTCACTTCATCATCCGAGCTGTCACTGTCTGAAGTATGCCACCTCTTGCTCTTTTCTTCATCTTTGCAAGATTTCTTAGGTTTATCTTTAGAATTACCCTTGCTTTCCCTTCTTTCGGCTGACTTGTTTCTGTCAGTGTAACTATCCGAGTCTGAATTATTATACCTACTATCTTTCCTTCCTAATCGTACCTCTGCTGAACTTTCGGTCTTTTTTTTTGAAGCCTGTATCCTTGGCCCCCGACTCTTTCTAGGTTTTTTGTCATCATTCTCTGGACTGCTGTAGTAGTCATCAGCAAGGAGTCGAAATGACATGTCTCTATCAGTATCTTTTTTAGAACGTTGGCTGGTACTTTCACCACCCCATCTTGAGTTTACAGTCTTTGCTCTTTTGGTGACTTTTTCATGCTTACCAGATGCTCTCGATTTCAGTGACTCTCTTGCTTTAACAGCAGACTCCAGTTTTCCAGCCCTCGAGTGAGGAGAATGTGTCCTCTCCACAGATCTGGATTTTGTCAGTGAATTCTCCACATCTCTGGCCTCTTTTGAAACATTTTGCTCAGTTTCTGCATATACCACAGTCACTGGACTATTTCGTCTTGCAGTGGAAACTGTTGAGTTTTTATTGCTTTGAGAATCTTGGTCTGCTTCTAAAAGATCCAAGTCAGCCCATTTTCCGAAACGACTCTCTAGAGTTACTTTCACCTCTTGTTCTTCAAAAACTTCCAAAGGCATCTCATGAGGGATTTTATTTAGTGAAATATCTTGTTCCACTTGATGTACTGCTTGGCTAGTATTTTCTCCAGGTTTTCCTTCTGAATCCATGTTTTTGCTTGGTTCATCTGAAGGTTTGTTAAGGGTGGCTTCCTCACTCTTATTTCCTATTTCAAGAGATTTACCAATTTTGTTGCTTCCTATGCCCGTGATCTTCTCTGTTAACATGGCATCAGAATTCTTTTTCGTTTTGGAACGCTTTTCTAAAGACGAGGTGTTACTTTTCTCTTTTGTTCTACGATCTTTGCTCTTTTTTCTCGATCTTTCTTTTGGAGAGGTTGATCTTGAAGATGAAGTCCTTGCATAGTCTTTCTTTCGAGAAGATTTCTTTTTGTTTCTTTCCTTGCTCTTCTTCCTAGATCTGTCTTTTGGAGAAAGTGATCTCGAAGATGAAGCCCTTGTCTGACGTTTCTTTCTTGAAGACTCCTTTTTCGATGAAGACCGATGTATAGATGAAGCAGATGGGGATCTCGAAGTCCTATTAATCTGAGGATCTCTTGTATTCCCATCCTTAGACTTCTTTCTTGACTTCCGTTCTCTGACAGGTGACTTTGAAAATGATCTCCTCGATTGTTCCATTTTGCTTGAAGAGTCTTTCTTTGAAGGCGAAGACTCAGAAACTGATTTTATTTCACGGATATCTGTTTCTAGTGAAGGGGACCTTGTGGATTTTCCTAAAAGTTCCTTTTTTTCAAAGTCAGTTTGTGAAGCATGCCTGTTCTTTCCTGGAGTTTCCTTGCCAAAAGTAGAAGTTGGAGACAACTTTCTTGAATGTTCTCTTCTCTGTGATGAGCTGGTCCTTCTAGCTGAAGAAACAGACCCAGATCGAAGGGTTGGTGATCTTGACTTTCTAATCGGGGAGTAGTCTCTATCTTGGGAAGTAGATTCTGGGTACATCTTTTCAGAATGATTTACTTTTTTTAAAGATGGCGATGGTGATCTTGAGGATCTATTGTTCTTTTGGTCTTCATCACATGAAGGAGATTGTGAAGAGTATTTTCTGGAACGTTCCTTCTTTTTAGCAGATCCTTTCTTCTTAACAGCAGCTGGAGCAGGTGATGGGGATCTTGAAGATTTTGTTTTCATTTTCTCTCTTCCAAGAGTGGGGGAATGTGAATCTTTGTCCACAGAAGGAGAATGAGAGGATTTCTTCTTTGTATGACCTTTCCTTTCATCTGATTCCTTGATTTTACTAGGAGTTGTAGGTGGTGGCGATCTTGAGGAGTTTCTTTTCTCATCATATTTTTCTTTAACTGGAGAATGTGACCGCATATTATCACCTGCATGATAACGTGGAGATATTTTTGTTGAATCATGTTCCTTCTTTTTAGTCATTTCTTTTGTTTTGTGGGTTGTGGGTGATGGGGATCTCGATGACTTCCTCCTTTCATCATGTTCCTCTCTACCTAGATATTCAGAAGGTGAAGCGTTCCACTTTGAATGTTCTTTGTTTTCAGCGGCATCCTTCCTTTCGCCGATTGGAGATAGTGATGTTAAGGATTTTCTATTTTCATTGGGTTTCTCTTTCTCTAGATAATTGGATTGTGAATCATTATCGACAGTAGGAGAACCTGCAGATCTGTTCCCTGAATGTTCCTTCCATTCAGCTAGTCCTTTCTCTTCAATATGAGTCATTTGTGATTGGGATCTTAAGGTTTGTGAGTCTGTAGAACAAGAAAGTGAAAATGTCTTTCCTGAATGTTCTTTAACTCTCTCAGGGGACCTTGAGGATGTTTTCTTCTCTTTCTGATTCTCCTTGGAGGGGGACTGCAAATTGGCAATGTTTCTGGAATGGTCATCATTAACTGAGGGCAGCAATTCTGATTTGGCAAGAGGAGAGGTTTCCATATTTACTTGTTGTATAATATCGGATTCCAACTTTTTGTCAAGATCGACTTTCATGGGAGAATGGAATTGTGGTTGATCATGTAGTTCTAATTTATTTTCAATAGGACTCTTACCCTGCATTCCCTGGTCCACACCGGTCAATCCTTTCAAGTCTTCCTCCACCATTGTCCCGTCGATTGTTCCCTTATTATCATTTGAGGAGGACATGCCTCCTTTATTTTCCATCAATTTCTCTTCATGTGGCACTTTGTTTACTTTTGTTGTTTCTTCTTCAACCACAGGAGATTGATGCCTAACATTGCTATTGTCAAATTTCTTGATAGATGAATCACCAGAAGCTTCCTGCGTGACTGGAGAATGTTTCATCTTTCCTCCTGTTTTTCGCTTCTTTCTCTTGGGCGTCTTTCTAAATGATGGAGTTGAAATTTGAGTTTTCTGCTCCGATCCACCGAGTGGACAGGGTGGCAGCGATTTATCGTCAGTGATGGAATGTTTATCTTTCTCTGAAATCTTCCCTGATTGTTTCTTCTTCTCATCTAACTCCTTGTTTTTACTTGATCCTTTTTCTGATGCTTTTTCCTGCTGTTTGCTCCTTTTATTCTTGTCTCCTTCATATTTCTTAGTACTTTTTGTGGAGGATTTTGACGATCCTTTTCGATGAGTCAGGTTTTTACTTTTTAACTTTATTTCTTCTCTGCCCTTGACAAGTTTACGTTTATCTTCACGCTTTCTGTCTTGAGCAGAATCTGTATCTGATGAGCTGCTGCTGGTTTCAGAGGATGACGATGAAGATGACGAAGATGATAGTGATCGTCGCCTCTTCAGGTTCTTCTGCTTTTGCCTGCTCTTTCGTCTCCCTGCAATTTTCTTTTGTTTGATTTTCCTTTCTTCTTCTGAATCTGAAGATGAAGATTCTGATGAAGAATCTGAGGAACTGGAGGAACTTCCTGAACTGCTGGAAGATGATGAAGATGATGAGCCACCAACCTTTTTCCTACTCTTCGCAACTTTCCTATGGATTTTAGATGAACTTTTCTGCAACTTGGGCTTTGGTTTTACCACACTTGACTCAGAGTGACCCGACTTTGATGTTTTCCTCTTCTTCTTGACAAATAATGCTTTGTTTTGATTTTCTTTTGATTCAACATTCCCTTTAACCTCTTTTGAAATTTTATCTGACCGTTTCTTGCCAGTCTTCAGAGAACTTCTCCCATCCGTACCAACTTTGCTGCCCTTTATTCGTTTTCTATGTTTTGTCTTCTCCTTCTCTAGACTTCCTTTTTTGTGTTTGTCTTTCCTCTGATCAGGCCTCTCTGTTTTATCAGGCTTCTCTGTTTGACCAGGCTTCTCTGTTTTATCAGGTTGCAGCACACCCTTGTTGACATCATTCTGGTTGGTGGCATCCTTCGAGGTATCATTCTGGATTTGCTCCACCTTTCTGTTTTCGTCCAGTTCAGGTTTATGTTGATCCCCACTTCCAACATTCTTAACCTCCTCTTTACTTGCATCACCTTGTAACTCTTTTTGTATCGTATTTATTGAAGGTAATTGTATATTTTCTTTTTCAGTTTCCACTTCTAGTGTCTGTTTTCTTTCGGGCTTTTGCTCTAACCCGTCTGTCTCAAAATGATCCATCTTCACCGGGACTTTCGAATCGGCTGTGCTCTGGGGTGTTATATTTGCATCATCTCTATTTTTACCTTCACTCCCTTCATGGCTTACTTCTTTTTCATCTTGAAGTTCAGGAGGTATCACTTTGTCTTGACTCGTATTTGTTTTCCTATCATCCACTATTATACTCTGCTGGCTGTCTAGTCCCTTTGCATCTAAATTTTGTAAGGATTCCTGCAATTTCTCACTGATGTCTTCACTTCTCACAACACTCATTTCCTTAGCATTACTTTGTTCTTTGCCTATCACTTTATCAACTAGTTTGTCAGAGTATTTTAGTGCATCTTTACTATCCCCAAGTACATTTTTGGTTTCATCTGTGTCCTCCAAATTATCTCTTCCTTCTTTGGTACCCTCATCTACAGATGGTTTGGTCACATTATTTTCTCCCTGATCATTTTTTTCGTCATTGATTCCCTGATCAACATCGCACACACTTTTTTCTTTGCTCTGTTCCTTTTTCCTCGACAAAGATGCCTTTGAATCTCTCATCATTTCCAAAAACATTTCATCAACAGCTGACAATTTTGGTTGATCAGTACCGGTGTGTACTGGTGAAGTGATGCTCTTTGTTTCCGGACTTATTTTTTCTTCATTCTTCTGTGTATATTGGTTGACAGTGACGTCCGTAGCAGTACTGGTATGGTCTTGTGGACCAATTCTGTTGTTTTCCTGAGATTCAGTCACTTTTTCCTGACTATTCTCTAGTGTACATTGATTTACAGTTACTTCAGTATTTAATTCTTTCTTAGCATCAGCTCCACTGATGTTCCCTTCTGATTTATGTATCTGAGATTTGGGAGACATTTTCTGGCTAACATCTTTCAGGTATTCAGTGTCTACTGTTCCAAATAATTTCACCTTGGGTTCCACTAAGATAGGTGGAATTTTCTTAAGCTCACAAAAGGTTTCTGGGGAAATTTTCTGTTCAAATTCTTTCTCATCTTTAGTGTCTGTTTTTCTGGATAATTGCTCCTTGGGTTCCTCTAAGATAGATGGACTTTTCATAAGCTCACGAAAGGTTTCAAGAGAAATGATTTGTTCAACATCTTTTGTGTCTGTTTTCCTTGATAAATCTTCCTTGTCATCATCTAACATGGATGGACTCCTCTTCAGCTCCATGGGTCCACTGCTACTTCTAGGTAGCATGTCTTCTGCAGTGGCATGACCTTCTTTTCTATCATCATCAATTAACTTGATACTGGGTGGCTTCTCAAGTTCTTTATCACCACTTCTTGTTGTTTCACCTTTAAACACAGCTTTGCTGTCATCATTTCCTTTGACAGACATAGTTGATTGATGTGTTTTCTCTATTTCTGTCTCCATCATATTTTTAGATTTTTCCTGTTCCACTGTTCTACGTTCATCATTTTGTTTGGTAGACATAGTTGATTGGTGTCCTTTTCCTTTTACTTTCTCTATCTTATTTTTAGATTTTCCATGCTCCCCTGCTTTGTGTTCGTTTTTAGCCATTCTCCTCTTAGTTTTCTTCCCCTTCTTTGACTCTTCACTCTTTTCTGATCTCTTCCCTTTAACTTTGGAGCCCAGTATGTGCTTGGCATCTCCTCCCTTAAGTGAAGGTTTCCTCTTTACCAACTTTTTCTTTCTTACCTTCCTGACTTTACCAGATTTCAAGTTCTTGGTGGCACTGTGGCGACGTGACTTAGATCTTTCAGGGCTGGTGGACGATGAACTTGAAAAGGAATCAGAAGAGGAGGATGAAGATCGTGAAGAACCAGAAGAGCTGCTGGATGATGACGATGATGAGGAAGAGGATGATGAACTTTCAGATCTGGCGCTTCTCCTTCTATGTTTACTACGCCCACGGTCTCCACTTTTACTTCTTGTTCTGCCTTTTGTTTCCTTACTCTGCCTTCGTTTTCCTTTATTTTCTTTTTCGACAGTTTTCTTGGCCTTTACTTTTCCGACTGATTCAGTTTTGTCACCATCTACAATGTCTTTCTCCAGAAGATCTTTAACTACCTTGACACCACTTTCACTTTTTTGTTGACCCTTAGGATCACTTACCTTCTTTTTCTTAACTTTTGGAGATGTTAAGCTGTCACTTATTGATGAGCTACTCTTTCTGACCTTTTTCTTAACTTTAACTGATATCTTTCTCTTCAACTTGCTTTCTTCGTTTTTTTTCTGGTTCTTGTTCACTCCATCTCGACTCTTTCTCCTTCTTTCCTTCTTAGGTTCCTCCTCATCTTCAGAACTATCAGAATCAGAAGAAAGCCGTGACCGGGATTTGGAATCTCTTCTCTTCGGCGGCTTTTTAGCTTTATCCTTCTTGACTGGCATTTCTTCTTCCACATTGTTCTTTGTTTTATGCGGTCTATCAGAAGAATCGCTCCTCTTCTTCTTGGTCTGTTTCCCGTCAAGGCTTCTCTTCCTCTTCTTTGCGGACTTACCCGGAGAGATAAGATCCATTAGATCTGCCGCTGAAACCTCCACCTCTTTAGATTTCTTATCGGCGACTTTCTTGGGTTGTTGCTAGACCACAGAGAGATAAATAATTAAATAGTGCCAAGATTATGGAATCACCACACATAGTTATTGAATTGGAATAAGAGATAGCAAGTTAGGTTATTTTCAGTAAGAAAAATAAATCAGTAGAATATAATTTGTGAAACATTTCAAATAAGCAAAGAATACAATGACATAAAATCCACAATGATCAATCACAATTTTAGTGAAAGGAGTCATAACAAGTTTAGTGCATCAGTTGTTATATAGCAGGAAATAAATAGGTAATGAATGGTGTGCATCAAGAAATAATAACAGTTGCAAACACCAAGAAAAGTTTAAAATGTGGGTTCAACCATGTTGATGGGTTTGGTGTCAGAATTTTGAAACAGCAAATGGGGGTTTGAATAGGTAAGAATTTAAAGTCATATCCGTTTACAACAATTCATGAGAAATCGAAAATTTACATTCCAGGTTAAGTATGAAGTTAAAACATGTGGGAATGTATAAAAATGACACATGGTATTATCAAACACCAATTACAAGATATTTAAAAGAAATTAAATACATCACCAAGTTCAGTGGCATCAAAGGTTGAGAACAACAAAGGGCATCATTTCATTTCGGTGAACAGCGAATAAAGAGAATCAGTCAATGCAAGGTAGTTTCCACGACAGCCGATGGCATGCAAGAAAAGAAAGTAAATCATGATAAGTGTATGAATGCAACTGATCCTACATTCGCCCCACTATTACATTATTCCAGAGAAGTAACTGGTACACAATACTTTATACCTCTCAAATTCAAGACATGCATGATTCATACAATGTATGAGACAATGTAAGTCCTCAAAATGTGTGGTCTCTCCAGCATCCAGTGTGTGTGTGTGTGTGTGTTAGGCACCGTACATCCAATGTTGGATGCCGCCCTCCACGGGCAATTTCTTGCTCACGGGATTTTAGCCATGTTCTGACGCGCTGGCAAGGCGTGTTGTAGAACCCTACCCCATACTATCAGTGCTGAGCACGAAGCACTCAATACGGCACTCAATACAAGCACTCATCCAGTGTACACTTCATCAAGTGCCAGCCGAGATGAATGGGTAACATTGTTAGTATGGAAGATGATAGGATACTGGAGATGCTGCTGTATGGACAGCTGAAACAGGGGCATCACCACCAGGTAAGGCCTTCCAGGAGATACAGGGACACCTTGAAGGCTAACCTTAACAGCTGTATCATCAACTGAGAAGAGATGGAGATATCAGTGCACGCAATGCAGAAAGACATTTTAGTCCAACAGAGTAGCTGCCATGCACGTCTATTTCATTTCAATATAGTTTGTTTTTGTGATGATCGTATGCATTAGGATCAAATTTGAAATTTCAGGCACTGCGTTCTGTCCACATTTATCCATGTACAAACAAAATCAGCTATGACCATTACACATTGCAAAAATTGTGTTCCGTGAAGATGCAATATTCTACAACCTCTCTCTGTATTTGATGAAATCCTTCAATCTGATTGGCTAATGGGTGTCACATGATTGACTGTTATTCGGATATAACATGTCATGTCGTCTCAAACTTGGGATTTATAAAATAAGGAGACAGAGACTGTTTCCACTGTAGAATCGTTTGCGTACAAATTGACATGCTATTTTTACGTACATGGAGCATTGTGCAGTGGACAACAGTGAGCAGTCAGTAGCAGTAGAAACCGTCACAGAAGCAGTCATCTGATTGGCTATTTGGCCGTTTGGCCGCTGACTGTTATTGGACTTGCTCAAGCATCACCGTTTCCCCAAAAAATCATCCAGAAAGTAACATTTTCTGCTAAATTTAGGTTGTAGAATAGGAAAGAAATACAACAAATCGACCTTCGCTGGTTATTATTCAGTCTTGACTCTAAATTCACCTAAATAACGTACTTGGCTTCGCCTCGTTCGTTATTCAGCTGATTTTAGAGTCTCAACTGTTTATTCCTCAGTAAAAGTCTCCTGGTTGCAGTTCATTCCTTAATTATTCTCCACCTATGGGAAATTCCAGTTAGTGTGTAACCTTCAGCATTGCATAGCCATATATAGCCTGGCTTCATACTCCTGTCCCCAAAAATGTGAATGTTACCAATGTTACCAACATGGACATTCTGGTTGGTTTTCAAGCTGATTTTTTTACAAGGAGTTAGCTACTACAGATGGAATATTGAGAACTTCGTAGAAATCCATTTTGTGACCTATTTTGTATAATGGTTTGAAAACAAGTGCTGCCATATTTCACGAACAGAAGTTGTCTGGAGAGATAAGCTACACTGTTAGTGTGTGCACCTACAAACAGGGACGGACAAAAGTATGGTTCCGGTTACAAACCAATGTAGTCCTAACATGAGTTGCGTCATTCTCAAAACAATCCTGGCATCTACGCAGCCACTTCCAGTGAACCATGAGGATTTGTTCATACAGATTATGGGTGCTATCAATGACAAACGAAATAATCGAAAAAATGATCCTGGCACATGATATACGAGGGAATATTGCCAGCATCTTGAAGGGCGGCAAGTCAGGAAGAAAGAAGTTGTTAGTGCCAGTAAATTGAACTTTGAATGACCTCAGTTAGGGTAACACATAATGATAGACGCATTCAATGTGTAGTGTACAATATAGTAGCGGATGACCTCCCAAACGTGCTCCACTTAAAGTTACCCAAACTTCATCACTGATATAAGCAGGGTTTGAGATAAGAAGTCTAACCCAGGGGCTATTTTCTTTTATAAGTAGCCCCTGGTTTGTAGGATTTATCAAGAGCCAGGGGCTATTTTGCATGACCCAGGGGCTAATTAATTTTTGATCAACCAATACCAGTTCTGGGGCTTAGATTGGAAAATCAAACCCAGTGTGGCTGTTTTAAAAAAAGTAGCCCCCGGTTCACATGATTTATCTAAAGCCATGGGCTTTTCAGGGGTTTGGGGGGCTGATAGCCCCTGGGTTCCTGCTTATCTCAAGCCCTATTTCAAAGTGTGGGGGATTTATAGTAACTTCAAATTAAATAAACCTATTACCATGCGAAAATGACAAGTCAAAGATTGTCAACATGACACAGTGGTTCATTTTGGCATGGTTGTGCAGTTGATCTTGATAGAACAACTTTGTTCGGAGAATATATGGGAAATGGACTCCTTGACATGGCAAGGGTATGTAGGTAGCATGGTACAGAGATTTTTTACGATGCGTGGATGCGCAAGAATTTTGCCCTCCCCCCAATAAAACCTAAACAATTGTTGAGGTAAATCTGATAAAATTTAGAATAAATTGCCTAACTCCCTGTACCAAGTGTATGTCACTGGTACGTGGTTAGTTATAACACATGTTAGTTAGCATTGCGTTCTTCGTGTATCATGCTATTGTGTCAGCCTAAAACAGAAGCGTGTATACACCTACAACGAGGTTACCCTGTTTATGCAGAGGGCAGTGTGACATATCACTTGAAAGACCTCTATATAGGGCCCCAGTTCTCAATTTGTGTGGAGGGCCAAATTGTTTTTTTAGAGTATCTCGCAGGGCAAAGAGAATCTACCATCAAGTGAGCCCCAACTTGGTTGCGGCTTAGCCATGTAGGGGCTCAGATTTACACCCTTAGATTGTCGG
>JAODUJ010399502.1:0-21836 GCA_027564615.1 Psolus chitonoides
CATATTAGAGTATTATCAATGCATATGCTACCATGTATAGTTCAGAAATATTTCAGTCCCCTCAATCGTGTAAACGCTCTACCGCCGCTGGTGGGGCAAATTGGTCGTAAACTGAATAACCTAAAAACTTAAACCCGAATTGAGAAGCAAAAAAAAGAAAAAAGCAAACTATTCCTGAAGCAGTATAAACCAAGTATCTAACCTGAGAACCTATCAATATGAACTTCGGTAGCTTAAAATTTCTTAGGATAAAGTAGGGCCTGATACGATACAACATTTTGTCCCATAGAGTCACACATGTCAACTCAGATTCCAGCTTTAAGTGTCTGAATCGTGGTTTCTTGTCGCGAATGATTTTTCGATTGTGTGATTGTTTGACCTTCTACAATGGGCGGGAATCTCGCGACAATATTAATTCATAGTCTGAGTACGTCATCTCCCATTCGCATCGTAGTTGCTCATCAGGCACTCAGTCGAATTCGTTTGTCTTTTTATGTTTTTGTGAACGCTTGCCGAAATTGTCATGACCCACGCATTTGACCGCTGTCTGACCATTCTTGCCGGGTGCGACCAAGGACATGATACGCGCCGAGTTGACGTAATTTGGTATCAAGATTGGGAATAATTTTATACCATTCTATCATTTCAATCTGCAAAGAGTTTATTCCGATTGTTGGCCTAAATGTTTCTCTGTTGCGTTAAAAAACGAGTGAAGTTAATCTCGATGAAGAGCTCTCGAAAGATTTTTCAATCAGGGCGATAAGATCTGCCTCATGTGAAATCCGATTCATAAGATTTTAGAAAATAATTTACCGAGAAAACACAAAGGAAGATGTATAATGCTTTCGAAGAGGACAGAGTTCCCGTAATGAGTGGATGACTCAACGTAAGCGGACGTAATGGACAGGCTACTGTTTGAGATTCCCAAAGTTTGTTTTCTGAATATCATTAGAGCCGCCCACGGAAATTTGTGTTGCTATAAATAACAATATCCCGATTTAAGAGTTTCAGTTAGCATAGTCAACAAGATCAGTCACGGACGATTTTAGAGTTATTATCTGTGGACCAACTGTAACAGGAAGAATTCTAAGACAAGCAATGAAGCCTTCCTTAGGTCTCGTGACATGGATGTCCACATATTCGATACTGTGCCTATCTGTCTTAATAAGTGTCTTTACAATCGGTGAGTAATAATTTCTACTTTCATGTGCTTAGTGTTGTCCATCGCAGAATATCACAGACTATAGTTAGTCCTATGATTTTACATATTTTAATATTATTTCTTAGGATTTGTTACAAATAACCAGGGGTTTCTATCCTGGATGATATGGGTGGGGTGTGTACCTCCCATAAAAATGTGGACATTGGTGGGATATAACATAGCATAGCATATTCCAACCAAAGTCACCAACAATAACCAGCATAGGCCTTTACTGTTGTACACCGTTGGTGCTCGCGCGAGTTTTCACTCACGGCAACCTCTCGCGTTGTGCTTTCCTGGCCCTAAAAGGCTATACACGATTTATATTTTGAAGATATCTTCTAATCGTTTTTGTAGAAAAGCTTAGATTTCCAACTTTGTGTGTCTTTAGAAGATATCATAACCCCATCTGTTAATTTCGCAATGACATCGCTGTATAAAGAGGAACCCAGATAATTGCTTAACGGTTAAGGTTAAAGTAACACTGCTTATATTGGTCCTGTACTAACTCGCAAAAACAAAGCATCCTTGTACATTGACTCTATGCAAACAGTCATTTTCACACAACTATGCCAGACCCACCAAAGACATTTTTGAGTTCCAAGACCCGGTAATTGGCAGATTACTATTTACCGAAAACCAATTTTACTCTTATAGTATACGAGTACGATTAGTGGGTACGGGTTCGGGTACGGATTACAGGTAGTGAGTACGGGTATGAGTACGAGTAGCCTATAGAACAGTCAGTATACGGTTACGGGTACAGTCATTTTCATGAGTGAGGGTACGGGTACGAGTACGGGTACCAATGATGTTAATAATCACATTTGATCAGTTATACACTGATGGTTGATTCAATGTTGGAGGGGAATGGTCAGTTTCACCGACCTTCCTCTTTACTTGCATAGCAGATTAGGCCAAGATGATGTACAATATTGTTTCTCCATAATATCACGATTGTATCCAATATCCAGTGCTACAATTGAGCAGCCAGAAGAGGAAAATTATTTCAAAATATAAACAGCGGTAATTGAATCGCACCCCTTTTAAAACTGCAACTCTATGGGAATTTATTGACATCACCTACCTAGTACCCAACCCTATCATATCACCAGATTCTTTTCAGTGTACACTCCTTCCCGGGCCAAATAGAACCTGATTATGCCATCGCTGTAAATGTACCCGAGGAGGGGTGCATGTTAGTTCTCATTCCGTACCAAAAAACGCATACTTACTTATTACTACTTTAGTCTACAGAAAATAACATCATATCCTCTGAAGTATAAATGGCTCAGTGTAGATCGTGTTTGTTGGATGCAGTATCCGCAAGTGCATCATTGTCATAATTCGGGACCATAGTGTCCACGGATTTTATGCAGTGTACTAAGCTGGACGCAGTGTCTGTACTGTACTTGTCAAAATGTCATAATGTCACAATGTCATATTGGGTTGAATGCAGTGGACTTGTGTGTTATTTTAGACACAGTGTCTATTGTTGATTCATACACTATGCCATTTTACTGTTGAGGCGGCCCACAAATGGAGTGTACAGAAACATCCATTAACCACCGTATCATCCTTTGAGAATGCACTTAATAGCTATGTAGGCAATGGGGGTAATGTAGTCCTCCTGAAATGTAGGCTCTAAATGTGAACAAAATATATACATATTTAGAAGTAATTTTACCAATCACGTCTATGCTCGCACTTGAGGTAAGGTAAATGCCATACCTCTGACAGAGCTTTCGGAGCGACGTCTTCTTACAGAGACATTATATCAAGCTCAATGGCATAGTAGCCTACGGTAGCTGGGCGGATTCTTTCCTCGTCGTCTTTCCTCGCCAGTGAAATTGATCACCAGGTTCCCATTCACTGCTGGATGGGCAGAAGGATGGCTTCAGGTTACACGTCCGAGCCGTGACTCGAACCCGGGACTTTCAGCATGCGAGGCGAGTGCTGTAACCACTGCACCACGGCCAACACAAATAAGAAATGAGAAAAATATCTCGTATTAATAGCCCACATAGAAATATAATCCAGTAGGCCTTTTCAATAATCTAAAATTCCACACCCCCACTCCCCAGAGCTGCAGTCAAGTCCGAAGCATGTCCGAGTCTAGAGGGTTTAATGAAGAATATCTCCACTGTTGCATGCTAAATGTTACTAAAACGGAACATCAGTAGGATATTATGACTAGTCCACAACGTAGACCGGGTATTACGGTACGTTTGACAAACCTCCATAACCCAGTCTACTACCTAAATGCCTAACTTGGAGCCACGTTAGGCGAACCG
This sequence comes from Psolus chitonoides, assembly GCA_027564615.1. NCBI lineage: Eukaryota > Metazoa > Echinodermata > Holothuroidea > Dendrochirotida > Psolidae > Psolus > Psolus chitonoides. The sequence goes on from JAODUJ010399502.1 coordinate 3,496, forward strand.
CTGGCGGTTTATCATTTGGTAGAGTAACATTTTGTGGTATGGCGAGTTTTGTATTGAATAAACTTATAACTTATTAGAACAAAGTTGTATTAAGTCCAGTCCTAGGGCTAGGCTAGTACTAGGCTATTCTTTTGTTTGCATTTAGGGCAAGGACATTTGTATGGAGATATGTGAAGCTTATCGAAATTTAACGTCATGTTCATGTCTAGGCTAGCCCAGTTTTTGACTAAATTGGAGGTACTAGAAGCTAAATTGGCCTTTTCTTCAAATTTGGCCAGATTGTATGAATGCGGTGCCCTAATACAAACACAAAACCTGCTTTCTAGTTTGAAATCAGTTCACAAAATGAGCAAAAACTAACATAAATTTCTCACAAAACGTAATTTTTTCACAACTGGTACTAGTCCCACAATAGTCTAGAGTTAACACTCACCGTGCCTCTAAGTTTCCTGAAGTTTCAGTGGAAATTTGATCAAGTTAGAATGAATACCAGAATAACTTCTGGCAGTCTGGGTTTTCTTCCTCACATTCATTACTGTAGGAATTTTGACTATTTTGTCTTGAAATATCATTGATATATCGCAACAACGAAGTTAATGATGTAGGTGTGACTGTGCATACGTATACAGCAGCGAGTTCAAATTAACTTTCCTTCAGTATCTAGGCCTACCTTGAAGGAGCTTTTCTGTATTATGGCTATGATAACAATCATTGTTAAATGCTCTCACAACACATATGAGTGTTTATACAAAGAGGAATGAGCCTAATTACCATGACCTCCAGTTTAAAAAATCAATGTACCCGTAAGATGGGTACGGGTACTGCCTCATATGTACGGGTACGCGCACGAGTACCAACTCACGGGTACTGACTGGTACGAGTACGGCTACTAGCTCATGGGTACGGGGTATGGGTACCGACAAAACACTATTTTTGACCGAAAATAGAGGAAATTTCACTCTGCCTCGCCCGGGTGGCTACGATAGTGAGAACGAGTAAGGATACGGGTACGGGTACTACAAGACTGTCGAAAACTGAGCAGAAATATTGGAAACTGAAGTCTGGTTTGAGAATATGATATTGTGAATCTGACATTTGTAGTCACACACATAACGCAAATTCGGTTGTTTTTCACCCAATGCACGTATAAATACGCTAATTCGATCTTTCACGTGCGCAAAGGATAATGAGAAAGGTCACGGGGTCACGGGTGTGAAGGCGGTCGGATACACGTCACTCATACTTAAACACATACAACATTACACTCCAGCAGCATGCATGTCTTACCCCAGCTACAAGAGCGTTTCACTCCAGTAATGCCAGCTGTATAGACGTATTTCACGTGACGTCACATTGCCCTCCGCGTAGACAGGGTAACCACTTTATGGAGGCGGCCGGTGACACGTCACTCATATATCGACACACACAACATTACACGCCAGCAGCATGCGCGTTTTATCCAGTTGCATGCGCGTTTCACTCTAGTAATGCTGAAAAAGCCAAAGCGTGAGACGCGCGAGGACGCGTACGCGCAGATGTCTGACTGTGTGTACATGCGTATCTTCATGAATGATTTGTTCATAATTCGGCGTACTACCCAGAATCCTTTGCGCGATTGAATTTGTGAAGTAGCTCATACACACTATCGATCATAGCCTGAGGACTGACGTCACACTAGGCATCGCCAATATCAACATTAGGTTGGTATGCGATAGTGCTCTAATGCGTCACTAATAATATAAACAATATAATCAATGCATCATCATTTTAGAACTCAAATTTGTTGCCAGGAAAGCCAACAAAAGAAGCCAATAAAATGTGATCTAATTGTTGTTGGGAACAAAGTGAGCAAAATACAAATTCGTCAGTGCGGCTTTGCATGTAATTACACTCACCACGTGTCTGTCGCCAAAATGGCGGACTTGGAAATATGACGTCACGCATAGCACTTCATCCTGTCACAATTAGCAACCGATGCAAATTGAAATGATCGCTAGACAATCAAAACCGAGGTCTCTTGACGTAAATTCAATTAATTAACCTATTATTAAATTTCATTTCAAAACCAACTATGAACTAGAATAAATGGCTGACGTTTCTGTAAACACTTATGTAAATGGCTTCATTATCTCCGTTTTTCCGTGTATAGTGTCGTTGATTCTGTTGAGCTAAGTGGTTAGAACAACATGTTAGCCTTTGGCAAGAGTTCATACTCTCTCTCCACTTCTGCTGCATAAGATTTAGCTATTGATTATTGCCTCAAGGAATTGGTGTTTTTTAGTCCACTCGATATGAGTATAATTAAATACTTCAGATATGTGTCAATTAGTGGGCAAACAGCCTTTATAACGGTTTATTAGCGTACCAGAGGAAAACTGAACGACATACAGGGCGCTGGGCGCAGACGCACCTCCTAAAGACGAAGGTGGTTATGATATACTTATTATCATTATTATTAGTAGTAATTAATTAATGGGTCAACTATTGACGATTTTAGTAACAATTCTTTATATTTTGTATTTTTCGGCCGGGCAGTATTTGTAACAGCCGTCATTTCCATCTAAATAACAATGAGACTTACGAAAAACCCATTCACACGAAACCACAAAAAACATGATGCCCTGTTAAGAGATAATTCGTTTAACACCTTCCAGTTCATGCTTACGCGATGATGACGTAGAATAATTCCCAGGGTTTTTGATAACACTATGTAGCTTATTTCTATATCAAGGTGTTTGACGTAATAGGTTCAGAATATTTTTGTATGCCTAATTGAATTTTACGGTACATTTAGTACAATGTGAATTTTTTAGTGTCTATAACAAAACCAGGTAATAATCATGCACACGTACATTTTAGGTCTTGTCAGTTCAAGACAGCACTCTTAGCCAAAGTTCATTTGTACATTCGAATATTAAAAGAAAGGTTCCCCTTCTTTCTCCCAATATATACGGCTTATGTTCCGAGCCAATGAAAGAGTCCCTTTTATTTCCATTGATGATGAGAAGGCCATTTAAAATTGGCTGACTAATTATACTTGAAGGGTCTAGTACTTTATGATGTATTTATACCTGCAGCATGATAGGCTTTGAATTCCCTGCGAAGCAATCAAGTGTTTTCTTTGAACCTGGAATTTCTGCAATAACTTTAGGCTATGAAACAGCTCGCCTCCTTAAGAATATAAATACCTCACCCTACCCGCGTAAAGTCTGTGGTTCTTCGATGGGGCATAATAAAAATCCTGTTCAGCCGATATATTACCGAACTCGTAAGCAGTGCAAATTCAGTTAATCTCATTTGAAAATGTATCCGATCTTCCCAATGTATGTATCATTTTCTTGTATGTTTTTACATGTTCACGTTTTCAGTTTTTATATCCAGTGAAGGCAGAATGCAATGTGGTGTGATACAAGTTTATGCGCTCTAGTCTAAGTCAGTTGTATTTGTTGTGTGTTCGTATTTGGATCATCCATTTAAAAAGACCCACAACACCAATGCCTTATCATCTTGGAAAAGGTTTCCAGTAATCTGTGAAACGGTATATTATGTTGAATAATATTAGTTTTTAACCAATGGTGTAACCCGGCCCACAGTGGAATGGAGACGGTGGTACGTTGGAGTCTAGGGTAAATCCTCATTCAGGCCGTAGTAGGGTGGGACTCTTATCCACGAGAAATCCACTGGCAGAATCCCCATGCAAAGGTAGAATGGTCAGCCTTTCGGCGTCCAACATAAACACATAACACTGTCCGAGTGACCACTGCCTACATGGTCACGCTGCATGCATGTTGATATTGAGTCGTAGCCGTGGGATTTATGAGCCTCGGACAAAACCCGACAGTGCGCACAGACACAAAACATCCTGGCCACTAGCGACCCAGAATGCCGAGAGTGTACACATTTACAAAACCACGAATGTACCGACTTGGAGCAGGATGAGAGGGACGGCCCTGCCCCCTTTGTGTACACAAGTGGTGTTGTTGACCACGTTTCACCGTGTACCCCGAAGGAGTAATACTTCATGGGCTGTTCAAAATGGGCTTGAAATGGGCTTGTCTACCTGAACCCTTTAGACCATGTCTGGGTCACGTGTGACCCTACCTCTCCCATGGCCACGCATAGCTCGAAACTGCCAGTAGATGACTCAAATTTCGAGCATCGGGGTGCAGGGACACTGTGGCGTGACGACCCCGGGATATTGCGAACACAAGCGACGGACTGAAACATCCTCTCGGCCAATGCCGCGCAAATTCTACCTTGCCTGATGTCAGCCATGGATTAAAGACTTAATTAAATCTACTTTTGTGTGTGTAGTAACCATGGAAACACGTCATGCGCTTTGCAGAGATGTGCTGGCAGGCAACCGTCCATAGTATGCATAGTATAACCTTTTAGACCATGTCTGGATCGCATGTGACGCTACCTCTCCCCTGGTCATACATAGCTCGAAACTGCCAGTAGATGCCTACAATTTCGAGCATCGGGATGCAGGGACACTGTGGCGTGACGACCCCGGGCTGTTGCGAACAAAAAGGACGGACTTAAGTCTACTCTCGACCATTGCCGCGCACATTCCCCCTGCCCAATGTCAGCCATGGGTTAAAGACTTAAGCATGTTAAGACAAATCTTCCTGGCTCAAAATACGCGCATTTTATAAGGTCCTATGGAAGCCGAGAAGTACGGTGAATGAATGAGAATGAACGCAGGTCGTTTCTTCTATTCACCGGCGTGGTTTCTTCAGAGCTTGTGGCGTATGAAGGATCGTTGATGTCGCTTCTCCGACTCACCACTGCAAGATTTCGAAGTCCGCATTCAAAAGCAGCATCAATTTTTCGTAGCTAACGTAACGTGATCTAGCAGTTTGCGTTTTCGAGTTATGGTCACTCAGAAACGTACTTCTTGGATTCCATAATGGCCTGAAATTCATTCACAGCCGCAGGAGTGATGTTGGGAGAGCGGTAGGGGGTGGTGGAAGTGAATTTAAAATCTCCCAAGACGAAGGAGATGGGATGGCGTTACATGTGATTTGTCTTTACCAGATCTTGTTTCCGGCGCTAGACGAATGTACACCCACTCTTTCCTGTCCCTCTCTTTCATACGCTCACATGGAAGCAGTCTCAACCCTGATGCCTCGGCCCCAACAAAAAGAGAAAACTGACCTATCCACCAGAGCTAACCGTCATACCACGGAATGCAAATCATGCATTTGCAAGCATTTTCAGAGTGCAATGCATAATTAAAACACTTACAGTTCAAGGCAACGCGGGAGAGTGTAGGCCATAATATATTCTATTTGGAAGGCCCGCGGCATGTCGTACTTGGAAATTCGATATGACTCGATGTCTTATGGGGTTTTCTTGGAGGTTATATATAACAAATATACGCAGTTTTTAATCGATTGATAATTAAACCAATTATTATTAATTCTTCTTTAATTATATATACGGGCTTAGGAGAAAACACGGATAATAAAACCAAATTTGAACGCCAACGATATCAAAGTTCTCACATCCTGTTAATGGGTTACTAAGTAACGTAAATCCACAGTTTGGGCGTTGTATGGATTCTTTATCAGAGTGGATCAAATGCCCAAGGTCATTAATCAAAAGAAACATTTTGTTTTTACTTCCGTGACAAGTTGTTATTGTCATTTCGACGCAATAATTCTTAATTTTATTTGATTTTTTTTTGCAGCAAACCAAATCGTATATTCATGTTTTGAATTGACTCTTTTTCAGCCCTGCAAGGGAACTCTCAATAAGCTCTTTCATGATTTCAACTGCGCATTTCCGGAACTGGCTGGTGGTCAAGTCAATCGAGCTCCGTCCTTTATGACGCAGTATTTTATATGTTTAACAGTCTTACATTTGGAACGCGACACAAGTTGCGCACACGTGCAAGCATGCGCGTATATGATACGTAATAGACGTAACCTGGTAACCGTAGCGGGCAAGTGTGCGCGTATCATGTACGGTACGTTGCTAGCCCAAATGACCTTTGACCTTCTGAGTTCATGAGAGGGCTTATTATGAAAAACCAATGTGAAGACAAGGAGTGTGGAGTGGGTAAATGTATCATTTGGTGTTTTTCAACAGAGACAAGCTAGGTTTAGATTTTCTCTATTTTTTATGTAGGGCACTTGGCCGTTTCATGTTTTCTGTTGTCCCACCACTTAAATGTAACCCCTCACTCCATTGGAAATGTGCTCCGTCGTCTCTGATGTTATGATAGTTACTTGAGCTAAAACCAATACCACTGATTTGTACACAGTGCAACCGGAGGCGTCATGCTAGGGACCAATCTAGGGGGCCCGGGACGTTAAAGGTTACATATTGCTTTATCTCAGTTACCAAATTATAGGGGGAAAATACTAATAACAACACTACACCTCAAAAATATCGTTCCCCACAACACAGACAATCAAGTATGAGAAAACCCTAGATTCACCGGATGTATTTTATACCATTGGAACAGTTTTTATCAATTCTCGGAACATATTTGGGGAGCCCGTGCATCATGGGCATGGCGCCACTGAGTGCAACAGGACACAGTGCCCCCCCCCCCCGACTTTTGGTTTTGAAAAAAGGGTTTTGTCAGTGCATTTATGGTTTTGTTGAAGAAACATTAGTACGCCTAGCTGTACATTTTGCCTCCTCTAACCCCCCCCCCACTTTCGACACCCAAGCTACACTAGGGACAGCAGGGGTGCCCAGCCTACAGCCCGAGGGCCATCTGTGCCAGGCTATGTACAATTTCTCGTGAGGCCCGTGAAGCCCCTGTGAAGAAAAACAAGTAGCCTAATACGCGAAAATGAGAGGCTTCCAGTGTACGGCCCGCAACAATAAAATGGCATAACAATATGGCCTTCGTACTCAGAGAGGTTGGTCATCCCTGGTTTACACGCATGAACCTAGTAAAGGAGCTCTAAAAGAAGGTGGATATTGTCGGTAGAGCTCCGGACTACAGATCGAAAGGTAGCAAATCCGAATCCTCCTTGGACCAGCTTTTTCGTTGTGTCCTTAGGCAAGGCACTTTACCTTGATTGGCTCTCTCCACCCAGGTGCCTACCTGCGAGGTAACTTGTAAATATAGCAAAGCGCTGTATTCTGGCTGATCTTGTGGGAAGTCCACAGGGGATACGACAAAGTGGCCCACTGCACTATGTACAGTGCATCGGAAGCGTTGGTTTGACAAGTTACCTATGAGCAGGGGTGAACATCTGGTAGTGTCAACGCTATCGCGTCGATGCAAGACTAAAAGTTGACTTAGCCAGTAGCATTTCTGCATGGATGCTCACTCATAATATCCTTAAAGTCATTCATATAGCGATAACCTCAATTTAGGAAATATGCATATTAGGGGGAAAAGGTCAAATGTACAGTCAAAGGCCATAGTTGGGTAAAACTGACTTTTCGGTTACATTTGCTACCAGTTTTCGTAGCACCATTTCAGGTCAGCTGATAGCCAGCTTTCATGAGCGTGGGATGTTAACATTTTTGAGGGGGAAGCTGTCCATGCCCCCACCTGGATACGCTGGTGTAGGTTTTCATTGACCTAAATTGTCTTGGACTTATTAAAGCTGTTGATGTTACAGGTATGTTGCATTTCCAGAGGATTGTTTAGGTTTCTGGAACTCATCTACTTCATAGCCAGTGTTGATGCCACATGGGTTTTTGATCATTAGAGTAGTTTTGCTGACAGTGATCTCCATGTCATATTGTGCTGCTCTTGTTCACTTCATGCGAAACCATCAATGCCCCAAAACGGTCGGTGATTGTCTTGCCTCCAACTTCAAAAATATTAATCAAGATCCTCTCTAGAATTATGTTAAGAAGGGTCCGTAAATGAACGCCTATGCGCCATTAAATAACAATGTGTTTGAAGAAAAAGTTGTTATATGAATATAACAAGATCGCTCACACATAGGTTGAGCTTCATAATCATTCATAATTCCTCAAAACACATACAGTTGCTTATCACAGAGAATTTTGGATGTTGAAAGTCTGTTATATAAACCACTAAGCAGATATTCGACTTTTACACAAAACTACCAAGACTATTACTGAATTGCTTAGGCCTATGTCCAGTAAAGGTTAACACGTATTGCTAATGCCATCACAAACACACGTAAAACAAAATCAATGCTGCAGAAATGTGGTTCCTACCAAGAATGCTGCGTATTTCTTATTTGGATAAAATCACCAACTAAAAAGTACTAGAACAAGCAGATACAAAACGCAAATGATCACACAACATATAGGAACAGCAGGCAGAATTCTTTTAACATGTAATAGAAGAGCGTCTCTGGAACACCTCGTATAGTAACAACAGAGAAGATTGAAGGAAAAAGAAGTCGAGGCAGACAAACAATGAAAGTAATATATGGGTTAACATCTTGGTTAGCAACAGAGAGAGCAACAACCACGATTCGGAGGGCCAGCAACCGTGAGATATGGAGAGACACGATCACCTATGCCGAGCGGCATGGCACCCGAGAAGAAGAATGCTAATATTGAGAGGCTGACGTCAGATATCTGCAGTAAATTTCCTAGTTTGGTTCATAAATGCCTTTGTGTGTCTCAAGGAAGTGTCTGGTTAATTCATTATATCCAGGAAAGTATTATTGACAGAACGTTTCTCAGAGGTTATTTCAGTCTTTATATTCGGTGATCTTCGACGTCACTAGTTAGTTATTATTATGTTCCAATCCGTCTGAACGTTGCAAAGGTGTCGCGAACACAAACCCAGCTTGACTGACTATGTTTTCGATTCCAGAAATAGGTAAATATTCTGCAGAGTTTCGAAAATGGACAGTAGCTAACGCGAATGACAAATTAATAGGTAGCATCGCGTCGAGTTCCGTAAGCTTGACATCATTCCCATGACAGTAGGTATATGTTGTGACCCGTATCCAAGTAACGTAACATCTGTCAATCATTTCTAGCTGTGCCTGTGAAGTGATATGAATGCCCCCCGATAGCTTCAGATGGCTTCCTCGTGGAGTCGTGGTATGACATATAGACTAGCTAAGAAGATTTCGTTGGAAAAAATGAACATCATTGTAGCAAGAAATCGTTACCACTGCTGATTTTTGCATGCTCCCGAAAAGACTTCTAGCCAATGCTGACTCTTGATCAGCAGCCAATTATTTACCAACAAACTATAGCTAGGGGGAATGTTATCCCAGTATACAATCTCCTATGTTGATAAAGTCTAATGATAATGATATACTAGTAGGGTCATCTGGAGCAATTCCGTGACCGTGGAGAGCAAAGGTTCGTTCCTCAGTGGATTTGCCTCCTATGAAGGTTAGATAAACCCTCTAGCCGAGGTGTCCCTCGCGAAAGTGTGAGCGGAATCCGTGACAGCCCGAAATCCCAAAATAACCGCCGGCGGCCATTTAAACAAAATATTTTCTGAATAGTTTGGCCTACAGGGTTAGGGGTCCGTATATTGTTTCTGGGGTTTTGGGGGTCGAGAAATTCATAGTAGATGTCGATTTGAAGATTAGACCTAGTTTTGACCTTCAAATCCAAGATGACCGCCGATTATACCTTCGTTTGTCTCATCTGCGGGATAATGTACACAACTAGTTGTCTCGTTTCCATGGCAGTCCCTCTCAATTTTAGTATTACTGTTTCCGTGTACATCATGGATGTCTATTTTCTAAGAGTAACATCTTTCGAGTTGAAGTATAACGTTTTTTTATCATTACTAGTCGGACGTCGCGAATATTTCAGTATGACAGTGATCTTGAAATGTTGACCTTAGACGACTGGTTAAAAGGCTCCCGGAGAATAGTGCTGGTTCTCTCTTTCAATGTTATGGATTGCCAGTATGTCCTCTCCACTTTTGCTAATGGTTATGCTATCCTACATATAGACCGTGGGATGGATGCAAAAAGAGGCTTACTTCTTGAGTTTCGTAGTCCGGTTTTTATATCTACACATAATTAAGTACATAGGGGGTTTTGAGGGTGCAGAATCCAAATATTTGTGTTGCGGAACATGAAACCTGCTCCTAAGCATGTTACGGACAAATTGCGCCCTCAATTTTGCAATTTTTCAAATACATGTAAATCAACATGAATTGTATAGGTAGTATCTTTTGTATACTGAACTTGGATACGAATATCAAAAACATTCCGACAAGTCTGCCAGCTAAACAGCGCCCTCTAAAACTGCTCCTAAGCATGTTAAGGACACATTTATGTAAGAAGCGCCCTCTATTTTGGTCCTTCTTGTTAAATACAAACACTGCTTTCCACAGGAGCCCTCTAGTATAATTATATTGAATCCGAACATGAAAAACATTTGACAGGTCTGACAGCCAAACAGTGCACTCTAAAAACTGTTTTAAGCGTGTTACGGACTTAGCTTGAGGGAGCTCCGTGAGTTTGTTTTTAGAGGAGAATAAAATGTTTGTTAGGAAGAATTTATTTCTGTTATGCAGACTTGTTCTTCATAAAGAAAGATTACTTTTCAAAATAAAGGTCATAAGTCCGAGTTATTTCGAGTTATGTTCCATTATTATTCACAAAGCAGTAATATTAGATGGGAATAAATCTTGACACCACAGAAACGAAAAAACATTACATGAGAAAACAACTAATTAAACATTTGTTAGGAATTTTGCATTTGTTGGCAAAGAATTGATTAATTGATGAAATTGAACTTCAAACATGTTTGATGAAACACAAACATCGTTTGCTTTAACTAGTCATATACCTTTTCTGACGATGGCTATGGCATGTGATTGTCTTGCATGTTTATGTTAAAAAAGAATAGCAGCCTTCTTGCTGATAGCTTATAAAATCAAGATCGAAGGAGTGGAACGGATTTATTGGTTTTTGTCTTAAGAAATGATAATTTGAAGGAAAAGTAATTTACTTCACGTGGTTATGTGTATTTATATTTTCTGAAATATTGACTACGTGGTACCTGACCTTTGAAATTCGTATTTTCATCTAGGTTCAGAAAGTAACAACCCCTCCAAACGTAAAGGTTATTGTCTATAAGGAGCATTTTAGGCTCTGTCATACGTGTACACCGAAAAACTACTGCATGCGTCAACATTTGAAAATTGAAAAGTTTTCGCCATTTGAATATATTTGCACATCAAATTTCAAAGCGCTAGAGAGTGCCTCATGAATAATTTAGAAACCACCTCGGGGGAATATATTTTCAGTACAAACTCTGTCCTTGCCGGCGGTATTGAACCCATCATGCTTTTGTTTATGACATGGTTATACTATGGTTACCTAGTGACAATCCTATTAGCAATACAGATCTGTCAAGAATTTGATGTCAATTTTTTTTAAGCATGGGCATCGAACTGCTCAGATAGTTACTACTGGTCAGATTGTGGTCAAATATTTTGCCTCTTTTATCGTGCCCTTTCAATGGTTCACAGGAGGCGTCAAAAGTGTACCCTTCCTAATAAATTATCACCTTCTCTACAAGTAGGCTATGTAGCAGTATTCAGTTTTAGTTTAGCATTCTAATGATTCGGAAAACCTATTACAATAAGGCGTTTTAGAGTAACCATGAAACCATGTGATCATTAATATGAATAACACTCGGTGCTGGCCTTCTCCTGCGGAACAGGGTTCAGATAGTAACGAGACAGGCCTGTAACTATAACAATGAAGCGAAGTAGATGAGATGAGAGCCCACATTTACTAAGCCCCAACATGGTTCAGGTTTTGGTGAACAATTTTGTGATATTCGGCACAACTTGACCCCCGGATATAGCACTCGCTGGCTTTCTCTGTTGAGGACAGGATTTTGTTTGAATTCCAATTTGGTGGGTATCGGAAGAGAACCTTAAGAACTGAACAGTATTCAATTAAGACACAAGAAAATTAATAAAATTTGATTCATTTAAACACCGCTGTAAAAACCCATCATTGTCTTATATCTAACGTCCCATCGGTGGACGTTAGTGAGCTTTCAAACTCCAGAACAAAAATAGTAAGATTATGCTACCTAATGATTCCGATTTCGGAATGTAAATTTACGGTTGCCAGAAAAAATAAACAACAAGTTGAAATATATGTCCTCTAAGCCGTAGTATCACTTCGCATACCAATTGCCATTGGAGCGCATTTTCTAGGAAGCCTTTCATAAACTCAAAAGATCAAAGGTCATTGGGTTAGCAACGTATGGTACACGACACTCGCATACTTGCCCGTCATGGTTACCCGGATACGTGTATTACGTATCATATACGCGCATGCTTGAGTGTGTGCGCAACTTGTGTCGCGTTCCAAATGTAAGATTGTTGAGCATATAAACTACTGCGTCATGAATGATGGAGCTCGATTGACCTGACCCCGAGCCAGTTTCGTAAATGTGCAGTTGAATTCATGAACCCATCTATAAAGGCTACGAATGTGTTTTTTTTTTGGGATTCAAAACAATGTGTCTTATTAAATAAAAATAGCGTTTTCATACAGTTTCCTATTTCACTGGGAAGGGCGCTGTGTGCAATGCTCTGCTATAATAACTTACTACGGCTAGGATAACATATAGTGTTGCATATTTAAATTACTCGTTTCTGACAACATAAGGAATTCCTCCAAAAACGATTATGTCCAGAGATTGAAAGCGTTTGTCAATCACTTAAGACATATTCAATGGATGTGAACAGTGGCGTATCCACAAATGGATAAACACGGGCGAATTGTACCTAGGCTCCGCGTGCCGTAGGGGGAGGGGTCTGGGGGATGGTCCCCAATAAAAGGTTGAAATATTCAAGCCATTTTCCTGCGATCTGAGGCATACTGCGGGCCATATTCAGATGTAGGATAACACTAGATTTCCCTAACCTGCAAACGGGGGGAGGGGGGGGGACCCCGGCTCCAACTGTGCTGGATACGCCACTGGTAAAAGCCTTGGAGTAACAAGATGATGCTTCGTGACGAGCAAGTTAGTTTTTTGTTGCGAATATGCTGTGATGAACAGGGCTGCCTATAGTGGGTCTAGCCTATAATCGACATAAAATATTTGCCCACGCTTTTATATATGGAACGATGCAACACTAATAACTTCCTCAGTTATTTTTGAGATTTTCCCTTGTCATCGAATGATCTCAGTGATCACAACATTTAACATTCCTCTCCTTGTCTGAAATACAAACTTACTACGCTTCTCTAACGGATATACTGAGGGTACATTTCAAATTTACACATATTTGGTTCTATTTCTCTGTGTTTCAGCTGCTCTCGATGCTTACATATTCTCAGGTCTCTGTGTTTGTTTTTCAGTATCACCATGCTAGGTCTGCAGTGTTTGCATTATCGTTTTTTTTAAATAAATATAATGACTTCATCTAGCTAAATTATGACACATTGTGTATCCAGAAATGGCAGAGCCCAAAGCATGTGCAAACTGGATTAGTGACGCAAGTTCGACACGATTCGCCGTTGTTCATGGATACATCCAGGATGCAATAATAACACATCTCATCTGATTCAGGAATGAATAATTTAATACCATTCAAAAATGATTAATCACTGGTTTCATGTTGGACCCAATTTAGAAAATATGCCTCACTTGGTTTTCTTTACAAAGTCAAAACTCTCTCACTGTTATCTACGTCATAATCGACAACTTAATATGAGAAAGTGACGTCTCACTAATGAAATATTAAAAGGTCACAACTGAAAATATGTGTCAACGAGTATTTCATATTTCCAAAATTTGAATAAATGTCTTTGTTTCACACGACCGTTCTAATGTCATAATTTAATATGAATCCCAGGGTAGCAATTCTCAGTTAAGCATAGCATAATTTGAATTGATATTTAAGAAATTGCCTCAATTCGTCATAACTTTATAATAATATTCCTGCTGTATTCACTAATGAAATATTAAAAGGCCACATCTGAAATACTGTTAACGAGTATTTCTGTATTCGAAAAATCTGAAAAAATGTCTCTGTTTCACACTGCGACCGTTCAGATAATAATTCGGAATTGTTGCGTGACCATGCATAACAAATACCACCATATGTGTAATAAATATGACGTAATCAGTTTGAAAAAACTAAAAAAATCGACGCAGAACGAAAGAATTTAGGTAACAAGAACGAGTACCTCTCGTATAAGCTGGTCCAGGCCGATAAAGTTGGATCTAAGGGTTGCAGAGTCTGGGTAGCACAGTTCTGAACGTACACCGAACATGGCCTGATGGGCTTTGGTCCTGGAGTGGAGGTACTTCATCGCAGTGGATGGAGAATAATACGTGATAGTGACCTCGAATAGCCATGACTGCGATTTTTTTGAATAATTACGGTAGTGCAGTGATTTCCGCAGTATAATAACATTAACACCGAATTTCATACTCAACATTACAATTAACAAAACATGACAATTAATACCCCCTCCCCTCCCCTATCCTTCACACCGCACCGCTCCCCCACTCATGTACGCTCCAGATCTGGTGTTTCATCAGTTTGAGTTCCAATTTTGTCCTCTCATGCCTTCTATCAGTAACCGTATACTGTATCCACCTCGATAATCCGATAATGACCCTGGCTCCAATTCAGCCATTCATCTGCAATCAACTGGCATTATTTTCCATTGAATAGGCTGATGTTACTTCCAGTGTGATCACTCTGAATTAATTCTCATAGTCAGGTTTATCACTATTTATTATACACAATGGGCCTATTGCATTACGTTCGTTACAACCAATAAGTAATGGCAACACTGACCTAGCAAAAATGGCGTGACAGAGTGATATAGGGACAAAGAGGAATATAGGCTTGTTCCCTTCGGACCAGTTATAATAAGAAATACAAAATAATAGGAAAACTCAATAACCAAACTACTAAGTAATGAAATAACAGATAAAAACAAAAACAAAGTTGGTTTATTTTTGTCAAATTCCAAGAAACTATATATTTCTCTTTTCTATGTCTATGGTACAGTTTTTTTCAAGACAAAACAAATCTCAAAATGGTATAGGCAAATAAATATTGATATTTACACCTAAAATATGAAACAAAGGTTGATACAAATCATACAAAAATGAAATTTACAGGATTCCCCATGAAATAACCATGGGCTACTGAGCTTTACATTATTGAAGTATTTCTTTTTGAAATAATGATACTTGTTGAAATAATGAAATAATGATAGTTCATTTGTTGAATGGCTGTGGCTAAAAATATATCTTGTTTATATTAAAACTTACTTTATCTTGCCTACAAAACAATTAAACACCCCCTACTCTTTATCTGGTCAAATTACTACATTGATCAAATATGTCTTGTACATATTTTGAAATCAGAGTCCTCCTTTGTTGGCTAAGATAGTGAACTAGTCTTTTAAGGACTACAACCTTGGCTATGGAGGATTTTTACGACGCACAGAGGACGTGCAAGAATTTTGCCTCCCTCAAACAACCCAGCATGACAACAACTTGCCAGCATCATAAGTTATTCAAAACTGTTACTAGGAAGAATTTCAAATTAAAATGTTATTGGAACTGATAGGTTATGACAGGTGATGTTACACTCAGACTAGACAATTGAGGTAAATCTGATAAAATCCAGAATAAAATGCCTAACTCCCTCTACCACATGTATGTCACTGGTACATAGTTAGAGTTAATAAACATGTTGGCATTGGGTTCTCCATGGATGACGTTATTACATCAGCCTGAGACAAAAGCGTGTATACACGTACAACGAGGTTACCCTGTCTACGTGTAGGGCAGTGTGGCGTCTCGTGAAAGACCTCTATAGGTAATTTAGCCCTTGAAAAAAGTATGACCCTGTTAGGGATGCAATTTTTATACAATTTCTTCAGTGGCCTTGATTTTCTGGACACAGTATTGATATTATGATGATGATAGTGTAGACAGAATAGATACAGGCTGAGAAGGGTAGATAGGGACATTAACCAAGCATGGCATATCGGGCTGTGGGCCTCGTGAGGATCCCCATGCACCCTGTTTCCCCCACCAGCCATATTCTCTCTGCTGGATACTGCTGGTGATCAGCCCATACACATAGCCAATATAGTAACTACTATGGAATTAACCCTTACCCTAACACAGTACCGGTAACTAGCTTCACAGATTATAATTATCTAACACGTGTTACAAGAAGTGTAATTGTTACTACACTGGTGTGATAAATTGAATTATGTATAATTGTTACTACAGGTGTGATAATACTTAGTACATTACCAACCACACAGTAATTACTGGAAATGTAATCTAACACAGTAATTACTATATCGTGTATGTGTATCCGGTGTGGTGCTTGGAATAGAGGGATGGCTTGTTACATGAGCAAGAGCTCGTCCTTGACAATTCAATTCGCCCAGGCATGATATTGGGTCCAGTCATTGCTCACGACGGACAGCCAATCAAAAAGCATGAATAGGAACAGGAAGTCAACGAACCGTTAAGCCCAGTTACAATAGCAGCAATGTTCACCAGTTCCTCTTTGGAGGATTAATTATCACCCATTTGTAAGACAAAGACAGAATGCTGCCTGCAGGCAGACCAGAGATCCTGACAGTTTTCTTGTATCCTAATCATGACAATAGATCTATTAACAGCTGGAACTGACAGGATAAAGATGTCTAGACGAGCCTGCTTGCGGTACCTACCATTAAATAATGACCTATACACCCTGGGTCTGCAAACTTTTCAAGTGCTGGCCTGCTTGCTTGCGTTCATGAATTCAATCGTGCAATGGATTCTGGGTAATTAAACGGTATAAACAAATCATCCCAGAAGACACACTTGTACTCACGGTGAGACGTCTACGCGTACGCGTGTGTTTCACGCACCACCATATACAGAATATGTTGGTGCCTGGAACACCCGAGCACGCTAGTAATACAGCAATACTGGAGTGAAACGGGCATACAGCTCAAGTGAAACACGCATGCTGATTGCATGAGTTAATGGGTTGCGCTCCATTGCATATCACCCGTGACCTTTCCCATAATCCATCGCACACATGAATTATCAAATTCAGATTCCATTTTTTTCCCTCCACATTTATGGACCAGGCACAAATTATCCAACCTCGATTCAAACAACAAAATCCATTTTTGTTTTTATCGATCCAGGGTCATTCGGCAATCCTCAGAACTTTATTCGCGGCCCAAAATTGGGCTGCATTCCATAGTTTGCGGATCGTCAAACCAGACTAACTATTCTGGTTAAAGGCTGGGGATACTCACCCAGATGTGCAGCTTAACCCTCTCAATACAGTTGGAAGAAAAGGCTATTAAGCACATGGCTTTATCAGCCATTCTAGCTACTCTGCGAAGAGGCTAGAGAGGCATGCATGGGGATTGTATTTATCTCTATCAATTGCATTGTGGCATTAGGTCAACACTGGGGGTGTGGGGGCCCCTACAGGGCCAGCTGGTCGCTTTGTATGCACATTCCAGTGGTTACGTAACATCGTTCATGCTTGAGTGCCCTGAGCACATGGTTGAAAACCTGGCTGGTAGCACAGTGGTGAGCAATGCATGCACAAGGGAAAGTGTGTGCACCGGTGTTCGCTGGTTGGCATTGAAAGGGTTAATGGAAAACCCTCTTATCTTGGCCGTGTTTTAGTCAACTGTTAGTTCACTGTTAGTTTACATATATGGGCATCTCCGTACCATATATGGTACAGAGATGACCATATACGGCCAATGAATAGAGGTTCGGGTCATTTTGAATTCTCCGTCACACAACTCTTATTTTTTGGATTAGATAGTATGGTAATCTGGCAACACAAACTCGCCGAGCTCCTCAAGTTGGACTTGATCAGTCCAGGGGAAACCCTCGTTTGGGGGCCCCGTTGTCTTACGATTGAAGTTAGTAATTTTTCAGCCGTTTCCATTAGAAACAGTTGATCGACGTAGTCTGGTACTGCTCACAAAAATACTAGCTTTAAATTTCATGTCTAAGCATTGTTCAGTTACTTTTTGTTAACGTAAACAGGACACTTTTGAAGATAGCTATCACATAATATAGCGTGTGGTATCTAAACTCCTGGTATGTGACTAAAATCAGGAAAGGCACTCTTTATTGAGAAATTTTACCAAAACTTCAACAGTGAAAACAAAATGCGACACGGTCAATGTCCTAATTTTGTACGTGTACATTCAGACAGCACTAATCCCCCAAATGTTGTAATTTGCCATTTTTTTTGTTCAAAGTTTCGTTCACAACATGTGTATTACAACGGTAGAGTGCATTGTGGGTAAGGCCACACCCCCCCCCACATCATGTGAACGTAAAAACTTTTAATTGGGGGTTCAGGCCACTAGGGGCCCTATTTACATCCCCAAAGAAGGGTTTCTCCTGGACTGTAAGCG
>JAODUJ010399503.1:0-14857 GCA_027564615.1 Psolus chitonoides
GGCTCTAATAGCTTACTTACTGGTCTTACTATATCTGAAATCTCGAAGCTTCTACGTATACAGAATGCTTCTGCTAGAATGATTACACTAATCAAACGCTGTCAGCACATTACACCAATACATCAGTCTCCACTGGCTCCCTGTTAGTGTTCTAATTGACTTTGGGATCCTCTTGCTTATGTACAAGTGCCACACTGGCCAAGCCCCAAGTTATTTAAGTGATCTTGCTGTTCCTAATGTACCATCCCGTTCACCGAGATTGTCTACCCTTGGTCTGGTTATGCAGCCAACTGTTAACACTAAAACATATGGTGAACAAAGCTTCTCTTTTAGGTGACCTCTGTTATGGAATTCTTTTTCAAGTTTTATCAAGTGTTCTCCCTCGGTTCAATCATTTAAATGTACCATAACACTTTTTTATTCGATCAACATTATCAGTCATAATCATTTCTTTGTTTTGTTTCTGTAAAGCGCTTAAAGGCTCTGTTGCATTTTGCGCTATTTAAATGTATATATATATATATATATTATTATTATTATTATTATTAAGGAACTGTAAAGCTATGTGATCATGGATGAACACTGGCATTAGCCTTCTCTTCTCTATTAGTGTTCAGAGAGTAACAAGGCAGATGTGTATTCACAATCTCAGACCTGCCAACTACTGGGATCACAAAACTGTATAATGGAACCCCAAAACCTGTATTTTCCATAGAAACCTGTATTTTTCAACTCACAATTTTCAAAACATCCATTAAAATATTTCAATTGTTAGCAATGCAAGTATACGATCATTACAATGTGACCTTGTGACCCTGTGACTCTGTGACCTTCACGTGCTCGCCCTTCACCAGGATAGACTCGACAGCGGCATCCAAGATGTTCCCAAAGGACTGAATCTTGGTTTCCACCCATGGCACATGCAATCCAAGAGGACCCGCTTCCTCGCTCAGTGTTTCGAGTGCTTCCACCAGAGAGTCTAGCAGCTCCGCAAACAAAGCAGCAGCATCCGCGAAGTCCAGATCGGTAATCCGGATATCACCGAACGAAACCCCACAACCCGTGACTCGACCCATACTCCAGTCCATACAAGTGTTGAAAAGAGCAGGGGCCAGTGTACATCCCTGCCTCACCCCTGAAACACCAGCACACTTAACAACACTTTATAAAGTACCAGATGCACAGCTATGGGGTTATCCCGTGTCCCTCAATGATTCTCCAGAGGGCGTCTCTACACACCGAGTCAAAAGCTGTGGACTACCAGGAACCTCTTATTGAACTCCCGCATCCGCTCCGACAACACGCGGAGGGCCAAGATACGGTCAACAGTGGGCCTGTTGACAAGTAGGACCTAACCAGTTCAGAGCTACTCCATCGATACCAATGCGATGTATGAGGCGAGCGAGGAATTTCCCATAGTCAATGGTATCAAATGCTGCCGACAAATATAAAACAAATAGCAGTGTGATCCTCCCATTGTTCATTGCTTGGAGTAAAATTAAGAGAGCTGATTCGGTAATGTAAGAGGTCCTTAGTCTGACTGATAATCGTCACAGAGATTGTGCTCTTGTATAAAAGCAGCAAGGTTAGAGACCGGGCGATAATTGTTTATAGAGTTTGTAGAGTTTGACCTTCGATGACCTCTGCCAAAAAATATAGGTATCATGAACTCATTATGGGGAATTTACACACCAAGTACGAACTTGATCTGACTAGGCATCTCCGACGTATCGCATTTGTATGTGTACACACACATACATACATAGATTCCGTTCGACTTTGACAACAAGGAACCAATAATTATGAAAATCCAAACGGTAATGTTTTCTTTGTATTATGATCATATTTTTATTTATATATAAAAATGCTACACAATTATGGTAGCATAGTGATAACATTGGTAATGAAAGTACACAGGTATGTGTCTGGGATATTACGAGTATCAGATTATATCATGTTTAACAAGAAATTCATGGTATTTCCGAGCGTTCACAAAGTTACACCCCATAGTAATTGTGATAGCCTTCATTTGCCTAGAGCCAATAAGTTGAGTCAAAGTACACAGTTAGAGGCTATTCCATAATATATTCCTGAGATATTAGCAGTTCATTGGTGGGCTAAAAGTAGGGCATATCTAGATTTGACTGCTCCCTAGCAAATTAGTTACACAAGTACAACAAAAGTTCTCTATTTTATGTCAACACGAGTACACATGGCACAATACAATGTTGGGTACAATGAAAGAATGTAATAATAGCTTGTACAGTATGAGAATTTGAAAATACCCAATATGATAACAGCAGTGTAGAGGAAAACTAGAATGCAACAATGTGATGCGAGATACATAAATGTACAAGGCAGGATCTTTGTTATGTAATGGAGAATGATCATTGCCTATAAGCAGGAACAAAATAAAACAATGTAATATTATTCCCATCATTTTAGAACCTATGATAACGTAGACATGGCCCATTGTGGGTTAAATACATTCTATGGGGAGTGATTATTGCTGATCAAGTCGGGGTGCTGTGGGACAATAGGTAACTGTAGGGGGTATATGACTCGTGGCCTGCATGTTTAGAAAATTTCCGTAAAACTGTGCTGTAACTGGATATGTACTACCAAAACCAGATGAGGTATGTTGATCCCTCAGTACCATGATATTTGGAATGATTAAAGTGAAGTTTGCAGTGTGTTCGATTAATCCGCCAGTAAAAGGAATTTTCAAATAATTACATTTAGGTATATTAATTTTCCTTCAAATTATTTTGTAAAAGAGGAATTTGGAACTAATTTCAAATTTGTCGGCTCAGAATTAGGCCATCATAGTTGTATTAACAAATAACAACCACATACACCCAAATCAATTGTTTACATTGCAAAGAACACAGGAGTATGTGAATAGGTAGAGTAAATGAAAGATACATGATGACACACAGCATTTGAGTAGAGAGTTTTCACAACGGCTGGAAGTGATGAAATTATGTGGCCTGAAGATGGACATATCGGTGATGGAGCTGTTGCTTGATATGCGTATGGTACATAGGCTGTAACATTAGGCGTATCCTAGGCACTGGCCTAGTTCAACGTTGATCTGGCTATAATTATGTTTGGGTTTTCCAGGATAGCGACATGTAATACTAGAGACTAAATTAAATGATCTGTGTTAGTATATTGCAACACAACGTAATAGAGGCGCTTGTGGTATCCCAATTCGAACGTTTACAAATTCCACTCCAAATACACCAATTACGTTCAATGTTCCATATTCCTTGTTATGTTTACATAAACGAACCTTCTAGGTATTGATACAGGTATAGTAGGTGTCATACTGGGAGGAAACTAGTCGCCATGTTACATCATTTTGACTCATGGACTAAACATCTTTTCTTTTCATTTTATATTTATTGTTTTTGACCTTAGATGGCTCCAAAATCAACCTGGTTAGGATGATGTTTATTACCATTTCTTTGCTACCCCACATTAGGCGCCAAAACCTGTCCGGAGGCTGGCCAAATTCACCTATTCTAATTTATTTAAACATATGTTATTTTATAACAATTATTTCATGAAAGGTTCAAATTATGGAGGTAAAAGTGAACCAAATGTGTATAAAATATCGCCCAACCCTAAAAAACAAACATGCAAACTAAAAAACAAAAGAACAGTACATAATGGAGTTCAAATAACATAACTGAAACATGGATACGAACTCTAATACAACATAAATTGTCAAATGGAAGGGTTTTCAAGTCAACACCAGCTGATACACAGATAATTCTTACAATCCCTCATCTTTAAATGTGAGATTTACTGTTGGAGAATGATCAGGCTTTAAATATGACATTTTGATAACAAGAAATTTACAGTACAAGCCATATCACTGTTCTAGATACAATTTCAAAACCCCACAACAATTTGGGTCTCATTTAGCAATAGAAAATAAACATCTTTTATCTGGTGGCTCCCTTTGGCAAGACAATGTCATGTTGCTAAACCACGATAACATACACGTTCGCCACTTGCATTTCCCAAATTACTGACCAGTGCTACAGTCTATGTTAGTGCATCAGTAAAATACCTTCCTTGCTGAAAATTTCCTAACCATGAATATAAACCACACATACATCAACTGGTACAACTGCCAAATGAATCTATCCAATGCCCAAATTTAACAAACGGTCTCAATATGGACAATTCACGAGATCAAGGCCTCTCTGCAGGCAGTTAAACCTGTAATGTTGCAGCAAAGCCACATAATTGTAGTAAAACGTGGCCAAATATCGGCCACATTATCATTGCACATGTGAGATCCTCACTCAGCCAGATGGCAAGCCAAACACAATGAACCTGGACAGTCACCCATTCAAGCAACTGATGTGTAGTTGTTACCACTTATATGCATTGGAGTTTCAAAGCCGACAAACCAACTGGACCCATGGTATTATCTGGTGATGGTGGAGGTGATTCATCGTCTTCTCTAGCTATATGTTAAGCTTGTGCATGTTGCATGCTGTCCCCTATGCAGTGATAATCACTAGCTGGTACTTGCATAGTACAAGACGAGAAATGGTTTAATAGGGTATTCCAGAACACAACCTAATGATCGATTGGCTGAGAATACAGGGACACCCACAATCCGGAGCTGCATTCGACCACCACAACTTCATCAAACAATTAGGCACTGTATGTGTATTAGACCAATGCATTCACACAGATACAATTAGCACATCGCCCAAGGTCAGAGGTTTCATCTTAGATAAGTCTTGAGTTGTACTTGCAGCGAAACTTGTCTTGCATGGAATTACATTCTTGATCAGTTATCAGCGCACAGACTAGCACAAATCAAGGACAATAAAAGTATACTGATGCTGTAGTTAGTTATTTTAACCTCACATGATTATACTCTGAAATCACCTTCATCAGTGAATATCCCAGTGATCACAGACTTTGATCCAAAAATAAGTTTATGAGAAACACTTGCTAAGAAATTCCCAAAATGGCCCCAGGGCCTTCCAGGAAATTGTTTGTTTATAGTCATGATTTCTTGGTAATTCAATCCAACGAAAGACGACTACCCAGAGCAAATCACTCAAAATGAATAAGTAGTGACCAGCTCTTATGTTTATTATCTGGCGCCTTGTCGAAAACTTGTAGATACAGTAGTGTCACTTTATAGGATGATGGCATAAAGATTGCCAGCAGGTATGCTCATTTCTTAGCTAGCAGCCAAACAACTCAGTTTGTTGTGTGCATCTACTGTGAAATTAATTTTCTAGGATTGCCTACAAGCTAGGAGGAGTATCAGTCATACCTCAATGATTTGTAAACATCTTCATAAAACATTTCGCAACCTCGGTTTTACCCCTTGCCCTTGACAAATTCTGTTTTGTTCCTGACAGTCCAACAGTAGTCTCCTCATGGTGGATGGTGGGCTTGTTTTGTGCAAACCAGTCAGTGGTGTGAATAATTAGGGGTATTTTTCAGGATCAAGAGGAAGCAATGCAGATTAGATTAGACATCAAGAGAATATCATATTTGAAAGAGGATGGTTTAATATATTGAAGTCACAGAGGATCAATTTGAATTGTAATGTCCGTAAGTGTGACTGCTGTTGTTGTTTTGTTTCATCTGAATCAGTCATGTGTGAAATTAATCACAATTCTTGCTTTTGGGCTCCTGAAAATGTTTATTGACTAGACATAACAGAAATAGTTCTTCTCTGAGAGGGTGGGTAATGAATTCAATTTGGTTAATTAAATTGGTGAATGAAATTGGTTTTTATTCATCAATAAGCAGTAATGCTTAAAAGAAATTCCAGGCCCAGTTTTTTGGCAACCTAAATGTTGGTCAGAATACATTAATGATTTGTAAACATCTATATTTTCCATGTAAAATATATGATTTGTAAACATCGTCCTTCATCTTGGCAACCTTGGTTTTAGCCCTTGCCCTAGGCTGATTATGTTTTTGTAGATTTGAAACCTGTTGTGGGGAAACTTACATTTTTATTTCAATCCCACAATTACACCAAGGAAAAAAGTGGTCATGATGAATATGACTGACACTTATTTGATGACAGGCTTTGGGGAATACAAAATAATGGGCACTGATTTTTTAGATGGGCAATATATATATAGGTATGTGATGTGGGTGACACAGTAATGCAACTAGCATCTTGTCTGAGCATGAGGCATATGTTGAGCCCTTCTTAAGAGTTTAAGCTTTTATCAAAAAGAGCACCACTTGTCTGCTGGACTATGGTTGTGATTTCTGTGGTTGTGTGTTCCTGTCCATGACAAAATATTTTCCTTGGAACCTATCCTCACACTTCATCAACTTTGACATGCCAAGGACGAATGAGCCACTAGCAGCACTAATGATATTGGGCCACATGACCAGTCTTTCAATAACTGTCCATCCGTTGAGATGGAATAGTGACTGGTGTATGTGGTTACAGAGTGGTTTGTCCAAGTACACTGGGGGCTGGATATTCTATCTCAGCAGATGGTCATGTGTATTGGTAAGATCAGAGATGGTCAGTGAACAGAAACACCGCTGATCAGCAGTATTTTCGAAGAAAGGACTATGCGTGATAACACCGCATGCAACACCATTCTGGTAGATTATAATATTCCTCAATTCTGTCCTCAAGATAGGTCACTGTGATCAACCATGCAATACATCTCTATCTCAGTGACTATCACACCAATTGGGGGTGCTCTTTATACGTAATCGGGATTAACCGCTAGTCCTTTCTTAGATCAGTCACCTTTGTCCCCGAATGCTCACCACCATTTTCTAACATGTTACGAGTAGTTCCACCCGTCGACACATTATAGTCTATAGAATCGTCGTCACCGCCAATTGTACTAGAAGAGGGCGTCCCACCAGACTCTGTGGTACCTTTGCTATCTTTACTGTCTTCACTGTAGACACTGTTAGGTCTAGATGACGCAGAACGGAAGTCGATGTCATCTTCAGAACTGATGGGATTCACTGTATATTTATACCTGTAATAAGGTGAGAAAAAAAATAATTGAAGAATTTCCTCATTCAAATTTGTTTCTGTTATGTCCTCCCTATCAAATGGAACGGTATGGGCAAAGTTACTGCAGACGAATGGTACAAATATGTAGCACTTTACATCAGATGCAACTCCACGCCCAGTGTGCAACATACCTGTGCAGCAAGACCCTCTTGTTGCAAACATATCATAACATTACTTTATGCACGACACTAAATGTTCCCCAAAGTCCCAAAGTCCATTGAAGTTCCTAATTTATTAGAATTTGGTATTTCAAAAATCTGTGTTCATTTCCACACAGGTATGTCGTCACAGAATGCACAGATGGGGTATAATATTTACTAAAATCACACAAAATACAACTCACCTTCTGTTTAGGGTTGCCAACATGCTTTATTGCCAAATCTTGTAAAGAGCTCTGCAGAGGCCACTGACAAGATCCACAGTATCAGGCTTATCTCTTTGCAAATTGGACTTTTCATGGAAAGAAACTTTTCTTTTTATAAATACCTAACAAGGGAAACATATAGTATGATCTAAGATTTGTGAAAGAAATGTCTTTTGGAGCACACAAATACACGTTTAATGGATCAGATAAATGGGATGGTAGACCTGCATCAAATTTATCTAATGGGATGAATTGAATCAAAAGCTGTGATGAGAAAAGCATGCAGATATGATATGAAAGCCAAATAACTGTCCGAATATGCTGAATTGGTCCCTAATATAATTATGATGTATATATGAAACAGACAGTTATATGTAACTGAAATATACTTTGGGTGCAAATTGCCAGATGATAAATTGTGGTAACAATGGTAATGGAAATTATATGAGGTAAGATAGTCCTTTATGTAGTAACATGTAACTTAAATATACTTTGGGGTGCAATGGTCTGAAACCTTTATAATCAAACTGAAACAACATCTCTTAAAAAAAATGTTGTTGTGAAACGAAATCCATTTTTATATCTTTTAAGGCTGAAGAGTAGCCTTCAGTGACTTCCAGAAAAGTATATTATTAAAGTACCTGGCTATTTTGTTTGCCCAAACAGCAATACACAGTGCCAAAACAGTGTCACTAAGTGTCATAAATTGTGCCAGCAAGGTGTACATGCAACTCATTTTCTTTAAGAATACTCTGAGGGAATACTACAATGCAGATGGGTTGGACTATATCTCATTATTCATGGAATGAAATCATGTTTTTAGAAATAAGGCTTCTTTGACGACTCAAACATGGGTACATATGCAAGTGTTGTCAAGTCATTCTTGTTCCACACTGCAATACAAATTGCCACAACAGTGTCACTAATTGTCATAAATTGTGCCAGCAAGGTGTGCCATTTTCTTTATGTAACACTGAAGCACTTAAAAAGGTAAAACTAATAATGAAAGTAAAACCTGCCACAAAAACACATCAATAAATAACACTTGCAATGAAGATTATTCCACCTTCACACTGCTAATATAAAATGTTTAGAAGCAGAAAACACCAACATACATACAGACACATACTCAGGCAGTCATCACTTCTGATTCCGTCCACCTTTGGTGAGGAATCAAACATGAAAAGACCATTAAAGAACTAGTTCTATGTTCTTAGGTTCAATTCTACTACTGTAAGGCATTACTTTTGACACTGTTCTAAAAAAATATGGGCCTAATTTATCCATAAAATAAAACACATGTCTGTATAAGAATCAACTATTAATATTAAAGTATGAAAATATTGTATCCTCGAATTACTGTAGTTGCGTAGTTCTATTGGCAAGCAAAACTACATTACTTTCGTAAAGAACTAAATCTAGTAGCATACACTCCTAAATCTTTACCACAATTAAGGTGTAATATATTCCATCAGGCAACCCAGAAACCACATTAATATATCAGCATTTAGACATTTACCAGGGGTGACCATGCTAATGTCTTGAAACAGTGCTAACTAATTAACTACATGATCAATGATACCTACAACTACTGAAATTACTCCCCTGCTGTCAAAACACTGTATGACTGAAATAATACCAGATTAGTAGGGTATTACTATAACCCTAAAGGCAGTTTCTTCCTACATTAACAGAAATGGAATAAATGAAGATGGAATAAACCTGGGACATTAAAGAAACTAGCTAGGGCATCAAAACAATATTGGCAATCATCTAGTTTACTGTAAAACACTTGAGGGTGATTACACAACCCACAATTAGGCACTTATAACTAAATGCTATTCAATTCGTACAATAAAGCAAGGCACATTTTGTGTGAGTTCATGGTAGAGTCAAGGGATGCATCGTATAGACCTGCGGTCCGTAACCTTTTCCGGCCACGACCCAGACAACAAGTTTCCCATTCGGTCGCGACCCAATCGAAGACCATGCTCCCATCCCGTGCTAATGTAGCATCATTAAATTTACACAGGGCACCGCCAGGGGATTCGTGATTGGGGGCGGATGGCACCAACCAAAATCGAAATTTTTGTATCCAGTGTTCGGGTAATATACTCCACAAAAACATAGATAAATAATCAAATAAAAAAATAAATAAACAAACACCACTGCGCGCGAAGCACATAGAAATTGTTGGGGTATTATGTCCAATCCTTGGAATATATAGAAACGACACATCCAGCACAAGTTACACCACATAACAATGCAAATAAGAACATACGCCACTGCGCGCGAATTGTTTAAGTCATTATGTTCAACCTCTGGATTATCAATAAAATGGCACATTCAGCCCAAGTGACACCACATAGCAAAGCACATGAAGGAGAACACCGCTGCGCGCAAACTTTTTTAGGGTTTATTATTGGAAGTGGAAGTTATTATGGGCTTTCAGAAAATACGCTTTACCCCATCCCCTACAAAACAACTATGCTTTAAATGCGTTTTCATCATATTTTTCTTTTTTCGAATGAATTTTTATTCAATGTCACATGTGGTAGCGCCCATGATTATACCACAGAAATATGAAATGATCTTGTGACCCATCTGGGTCGCGACCCATAGGTTGCGGACCCTTGGTATATACAACTAGAGCAACATAGTGGTGGCGGCATATTAAACGTATTCAGGATCTATTGTGTTTGTCCAAAGAAATGGCATAGTGCTCCAATTGTTTTCCTTATTTCACTTTGACAAACATAATAGGGATACATATATATCATGATATTCGAACTGTTTCAAATATTTAAAATGATTTTCATCCATAATATTAGAACGGGTTCCGTCATACTATACCAGTTCAGTTCCTGTCTCACACTAATGAATGGCTGAAGCCAGATTATTTATCACGGCAGACTGCAGCTATATATCTTTCAATAACCTGTTGAACCGCATCTAATTGCCGAACGAAAGCAAATAATCTGCCTCAAACCTGCGTTTTTATGTTCAACTTCTAAATAATTCTTCAGAATAAAAGCAGTCTATGAAGGGAGTTTCAGCATACGTCACTTGCACACAACATGCACATCATAATCGGAATGCATCATTCACAACCCTATTACCACTACGGGGTGTTTTAAAATGGTATTTTAGCAGCCCGTCATTGATCCATTCTGCTCCTGGGCTACCAAGCATTTTAATAGGTGTTTCCTATATATTCTAAATTGCAAAATATCTGAGGCAATGCTTCATGTCTTATAAAATGCTATAATTAATGATGAACTAGCAAATGATGTATTCTGCACGCATTTGCAGTTCAAAACTGATCATGCAGTGTGAGTCAATTTCAAATTGATAATCTTTAAATTGTTTTCAATTATTTTGTAATGCTTCATCTGACAAATTTAGCATTTTTGTATTTCTAACATTACATGTATACCATGCCAGATTTGCAAGGGTATATATGGCAATGTTTTCGCCCTTTTAAAACTGTTCCTGATTGGGAGAGGAATATGTCAGAAATTTGTTGACGTTGCAAAGATGTTGCAAAAGTTATTGCATCCATTTCGGATGCAATAGGTGGAACTGACATGCTAAGAAGTTATTTTTAACAGTATTCTAGCAGTTCAATTGAATGTTTGTCACTGGAATCTAATAACTGATGAAACTGAAACTACTCCCTCCAAAGACCCTAGATAAATATGATATATAATTGATTTCAATAAGGATTTTTAGAGGGGAATACGAATAGCACTTATGCCTTCACATTATACTGATATTGGGTCAATTGGGTTTTCAATTTTGTTTTGATGACAAGAGGATCTATCGGGCCTCCACTGGCTGGCTTCAGCATCGCATTGGATTACATCCAGGCCTGCAATGAGAGTTAATTGAGAGGGCATGAGTGTTAGATATCAGTAAATATGGAGATACGTATTCTTCTTGTTCTAGATGGGTAATGGGCCTATTATTTGAAGTTGACACATTTAAGATAAAATTTAGAATTCTAATGAATCAGGAAGCCAGGTGAGGTTCAACAAGGAACACTGATGTTTGTGACCATGGATAAATATTGGCACTAGCCATTTCTTCTCTCTTGCAGAGAGTGATGTGTTTGGCATCTATCACAATACCATACTATTATCGGAAGTGATATTTAATGCCCCTACCCAATGGAGGCAAGATTCGGCCTTTAGCCTATTTCCTGAATGTTGAGAGAGAAAGTAGCAATGTGCTGAAGGAATCCCATGAACCTAATTTCTCAAGCCAACTGTGAGACCAGGATTCCAACCTGATTGATTGATTATCCAATTTAATGTCAATTTTCAAACAAATGTGGGTACGACGAGGGCCTTTACAAGGAATGTAAAGAATTTTGAAGCAATTAACTAGTATTATGCCTTGGATGCCCTTCCTAACCATCTCCTTAAAGAGGATCTAGTCAACAAATGAACCCCACAGAACTGACTGGAAAACAGCGAGCATTATACTCAAGGGTTGAATACCTAACTCCCAGAACAGACCAATTACCTCACCAGGCTTGCCAAGAATGCAAGATATGAAATAGCAAACCAGCTAACAGTTTATAATCAAGGTTGAGCACATTGTATCCAACTCCCAAATAAACTAATTGCTACACTAGGCTTGCTATAAACAAGAGGTTACGAGATAAGTAGAATTCTATGCATCTGTAGTGCAAAGCTTTTGAGCACTTGTTCCACTATAACATGCAACCATCAAATCATGTGCTACCATGATGCATTATGATGTACCCCTGTAAAAAAAATTATTGTTAGGAAATTATTTTACAATTATTGCTGGTCCCGAAGCACACCAGCTATAAGTGTCCATCCGTCACTCCGAGTATTTTAGTTTCACGTGACGGTCGGTGTTGCCATTCCTTATTGGTTGTAATGAATGCAATGTAATAGGCCCATTGTGGTGGTAAATCTTACTATGATAATTAATTTAGAGTGACCTCACTTTCCACACTGGCAATCAGTCTATTGACTCTATTCAATAGATAAGATTAGCTGCTGATGTACCTCCACTCCGTGACCAAAGCCCAGGCCATGTTCGGTGTACGTTCAGAACTGTGCCCCCAGACTGTACAACCCCTTAGATCAACTTTATCTGTGAACAGCTATACAAGTTATGCTCGTTCCTGTTTTTAAGAGTGTTTAGGTAGGCTTGAAACACAGGCTTCTCATGGTAGTTTGACACCTAATGATAGTGTGACACCTAATTTAGGCAAAAGTACTTCCCTCCGCCTCCCAGGCTCAAAAACCATTCTTCAAACAAGACATTTACCTAAGCCGTCCGCACCAATCCAGGACTGTGCGGTGGCTTCTATTCGATGATGTTCTGCTAGGCTTTTCTGTCTTGGGCTAGCCTTGTAGCTTCTGATAGTGAGCTCACTCCTCTTTTTGGTGACGTCTGACCTCACACAGTCCTCCCATCGTTTGGCTGGTCTGCTTCTGGGTCGGTCTCTCAAACAAGATTGATTTCCTTTTTTTACAATGATTTTCAGGCAAATCTATCAACATCCAATCCAAGAAATAGTGACAAATAAAATGGAGAAATGTCAGAATTAATTTTAGCACGACTGATCAATCCTAAGTTGTTTTCCTTAAAGTAGATACATCTCACCTGGAGCTGCAATTGGAAAATGAAATGAATACATCCATTTTATTTGGATGCCATGTCAGCTTGGGACAGGAAAATGACTCAAACTTCACCCTCACCAAGACTCGCAAAGAAAATGTTTTACTGCATAATCGACTGTACCTCACACCTTAGATATGATCTGTCAAATTAATTTAATTTCAAACAGATTACATATTACATTAGAAAGTGCATGGACAATTTTCCATGAGCTTGGCAATTTAGATGCAGTGAAAAGCATCTTAGCTCCACCAGATATGATCTGTCAAATTAATTAATTTCAAACAGAATACATTACATTGGAAAGTGCATGGGCAATTTTCCATGAGCTTGAAAATCTAGATGCAGTAAAAAGCATCTTAGCTCCACCGGAAATCAAACAGCAGACCTCTCCACCTAGGCCATGAAGCCAACTGGTGGTCTCTACTTACAACAGACAAGATAACCTTTCACTGATTTCACTGAACCCTACAATTGAAAGTCACCATACTCCAAACCCCTAACGTGGTTCAATGAATGTGGTTGTCCAGTAAACATGTGAAAGCATTTCAATTGCCTGTATATTATGTCAAGTTCGGGAGCAATTATGAAATAATAAAGTAGACAATTGTCCGTGAGTTTGGAGATCTGGATGCAGTGAAAAGCAACTTGACTCCACCGGGATCGAACCATGGACCTCTTGTTTTATATGAAACGCATATAAGAATAAGAATATATATTGCCTAGTCCTAGACCTATGTTCCTATTCACAACTGTTCTACCATGATTGTGCTTTCACAAACACAAAATGCAGAAATATTGAACTACTCGAGGAAATTGTCACATCTATCCCCAAAATCCCTCAAATGTGAACAATTTAGTGATTTTTCTTAATGATAAAAGAGCTCTATCACAAGAGTTTGCCCATATCAGAAAACTCACAAAGATTCTTCAACTCATGTATCAAGTCATTTGAAGTTATTTGTTATGCATACAAATGCTTGGAATGTGGCTCCTGGCTGAAGATTTCTAATCATAGTTGAAAAATCAGATCTTATATATGTTATATATTTTAATATTTTATTTGGCTCAGTATTTATAACCTAGAAAGTTTGTATTTCTGTAGAACCATTGAAATTATTTTCCTTCACTTTATGTAATTGATTATTTGAATAGTACAACTAAAGGTTACCACACAAAATCATTTCTGTCAATACTTATACACTTGTCAATTCTGGAAACTTTCCCTGATATGAAGTTTCTAGATTCGAAATGAAAATAAAAAATAAAAATAAAGATTGCAGATAGAGTGGCCAAAATATGGGGTGATTGCAAAGGGTTCCACATTGCTCCGGAAAAGGAAAACGCTTATTGTGAGAATTTAAGGAAATGTCATTGGGAATGCTGCCCAATAGTGCAGAACCACTAATAACCCCTGACAGGGACGCCAGGGTGAGAACGACAGTGAAGAAGATCATAAAACTATCACCAAGAGAACCAATCCAATGGTTTGAAGAGTAATGCCTGAATGAAGAAACGGGGAAAAGTGATAATATAATCCAATGCTTGCGTGTTTCAAGATGGAAATTAAAGATAAGTCTCCAGTCTGACAATACAAGAGCACCAATGGTGCAGACGCTCATACCAAATACGAACCATTACTATATGGTATGTGCAAAATATAATCATTAACACTGGTTATTAACTTAGAAACAATATGAAACATCAGGCCCGTCGGAACGAACTTGAAAGTGGTACGGCATTTGGGGGTCTGGGGCTGAAAAGTGGTATGGCATCTTGGG
>JAODUJ010401722.1:0-14855 GCA_027564615.1 Psolus chitonoides
GATGTCTTTCCAATTAGGCAGGCGTGTAACTATTACAATCCCATCCTGCTCCCATGACCGCCATTTTACGTCCCCATCAGACGGACGGAATGCTGAGAGAGGTGGTAGCCACCTGTTCGTCATCACTGCAGAACAGTCATGCCGAACCTTACCATGAACCTATTTCCCCTTGCTTCTCACATCACAACTACTTCAACAACTGAGTACAGCTGTTGGACTAAGCCAGAAACTGCAAAACCATCAACAACTGCACAACAGCTTTTTGACAAGCCAGGCCAGGGATTGAACCCGGGACTCTGCGGTAAAAGTGCTCACTCCTGACACTACACATCGCTACCACTGTTGATATATGTGAATGTATGTAATTTGTTTGTGTCATTTCAAGGGTTCTGCTCGATGAAGGCTCTGTCACAATATTTACATGATATGGTCATTCACCTCTATGCTCTTGTGTAATTACCAGGCTCCTACTTCAGTAAATGCTCCCTCACATACAGTCGTTTACGTGAATGTACTCTCTCATGCTGTTTCAAGCTTGCTGATTGAGTAAATGTTTTCTCACATTCTGTACACTGATATCGTCTTTCGCCTGTATGTATTCTCTCATGCTGTTTCAAATTTCCTGATTGGGTGAATGCTTTCTCACAATATTTACACTGATATGATCTTTGACCTGTATGTATTCTCTCATGCTGTATCAAATTTCCTGCTTGAGTGAATGCTTTCTCACAATATTTACACTGATGTGGTCTATCACCTGTATGTATTCTTTCATGGCCTTTCAAGTGTCCTGCTAGAGTAAATGCTTTCTCACAATATTTACACTGATATGGTCTATCACCAGTATGTATTCTCTCATGTCTTTTCAGGTGTCCTGCTAGAGTATATGCTTTTTCACAATATTTACACTGATATGGTCTATAACCTGTATGTAATCTCTCATGTCTTGTCAAGTGTTCTGCCACAGTAAATGCTTTTTCACAAAACTTACACTGATATGGTCGTTCACCTGTATGTATTCTTTCATGCTTTTTCAAGTGTTCTGCTTGAGTAAATGCTTTCTCACAATAGTTACAATGATATGGTCTTTCCCCTGTATGTACTCTCTCATGCTTTTTCAAATTTCCCGGAGTAGAGAATTTTTTCTCACAATATTTACACTGATTCCGTCTTTCACCGGTATGTACTCGCTCATGCTGTTTCAAGTTTCCTGCTTGAGTAAATGCTTTCTCACAATATGTACACTGATATGGTCTTTCACCTGCATGTACTCTCTCATGCTTTTTCAAGTTCCCTGTTCGAGCAAATGTTTTCTCACAAAAGGCACACTGATATGGTCTATCACCTGTATGTATTCTCTCATGCTGTTTCAAATTTCCTGCTTGGCTAAATTTGTTCTCACAATATTTACAGGGATATGGTCTTTCATCTGTATGTATTCTCTCATGCAGTTTTAAATCTCCTGCTTCAGTAAATACTTTCTTGCAATATGCACACTGATATATTCTATCACCTGTGTGTACTTCTTCATGACAATGTTCTATATTAGGATTATGATATGCTTTTGATTTGTCACCTGTGCCTTGAACCATTCTTCTATTATGTCTGTTGGACTCTGTTGGTACATCGGTGAGTGTAGTAGGTCCATATCTTAAACCAGTCCCAAAACCTAGAAAAGTAAGCAAAAACACCAAACTGCTACTCTGCATAATATATTCTGGAGGAGTTAGCCTGCATGATATGAATTAATGGTGGGGGAGTTCAACAATAACACGTTCTGATCAAAGCATTGACATATAGTTTGTAAACTGTATTTCCCAAGATTTATGTACAATAAATAGCACACAATCGCACAGGTTATAACTCAAGAATTGATTCAAATAAAACAAAACAGCAACTATGCTATGCTGTGTGATTCCTTGCCATATGTTTGTGAAATTTCTGATTGAATGTTGAGATCTATCAAAGAATTGCTTCCTCTCTCAGCATTGACCCCATCTGTATGATCAATGTTAACCCTGGGCCTAGCTAAAATATATGTGTACACCTATCAAATGGGGGATACTAGTGTTTACATTAGGTATAAGAATTAGGCTTGTGTACCAGACTGTCCACACCTGTCACCATCGGATACCGATAGGAATTCATTTTAATGTGCTCGGGCATGAACAGGCATTCAGTGTGTGGGGGCATTCTTCTGGTATCGGCGGGTGTCTGCAGGCAACTTTATACAATGCCCGGCACATTGAAAAAGATGCCTGCATATGCGCTTTCCGAAAAAATGCCCACACACACTAAAATGATGGGAATCAGTGCACAATAACTAATTCATCCCAACCAGACAAACCTGTAACATGGTCTTTTCAACCTATAGTGGCTAAAAACATGTATAGCACTTTCTATGAATCTTATTTTTTAACTTGTATGATGTATACACAGCCATATCAGTGGTATGATATATGTGATTACTCGTGCTTCGCTCTATTCTCTTGGTTTTGGGCTATCATTTTTTACACTTGACAGTTTGAACATGTCTGCTTTTGACTGAAACTTGAGAGGACTCAACTAGAATACATACAAAGCTACAAAGTTATATGAACTGTGTGAAAAGGAATTAACTTACTAATTGGACAGAGATCAACTATTAACTGACATCCAAGATTTTACCCTAAGCCACCAAAGTAGACCCAATTAAGGCACTGATAAGGAGATGGAATTGAACATCTCGCAAATCCGTACTTAACACTACCCATATGTGTGTATAAACTATGTTCCCATTTTTTAACTTGAGCAACAGAATAGTACATCAAAGAGGGCTTCTCAAATCTATTTCTGATCGAAACACCACATGTTTATTCAGGGAATAAATCTTGGCAGATTTGAACAATGGTGGACAAATTTATGTATTCAGGTGGGTAGCTTAGTAGGGTGATATTAGGGTTATAAAAGTGTTTACTTTGTCTCATAGACTGGCTATTTTATTAAGAGGGACAACTTAGTCCATAGTGATATAAATAAACAGCTTATCTGTTTTAATTCCAGGGTTCAAAAGTGACTTCATCATTTTCATTCTGCTGATACCTGGAATGACCACTGATTTGTTTTGAAAACAATATGCTTCTATGTGGGGTGAGGGGATTCATACAAGTATCGCATTTTGACATGTTTTTGTGTGTGTTTATTTTACTAGTTTTTGGACCATCACTTGTGTAGGAAAGCTGTGTATACCAAATATTGAACTTGTGACAACTGGTGTTATTCATATAATGCGATTACCATATTTTCAATACGACCTTTCCTGACGTCAAATGGCTATATACAAAGTATTACATTTGTGAAAGTTGGGTGTCTTCAAACATTGCAATTACATAGTTTCCTGTGTTTGACCTCATGACCTCAAATGACAAAAAATAGGGTTCATGTACTCTGTGTGGGGAAGCTACAAGCCACATATGAAATTTTGAAGTTATGGTGTTCTTCAGATATCGTGATCACAAGGTTTTCAGTGTTTGACCTCTAATGACCTTGAAGCTGCACAAAGAACAATATGGTTCATGTCCTCTGTGTGGGGAAGCTACATGCGAAATATAACATTTGTGAGGGATCGTTTTCTTCAGATATTGCGATTACAAGGTTTTCAGTGTTTGACCTCCATTGACCTCACATGACCTTGGAACTGCACGAAAAACAATGGGGTTCATGTACTCAGTGTACGGGAGCTACATGCCAAATATAAAATTTGTGACCTTTGGAGTTCTTCAAATATCGCAATTACAAGGTTTTCAGTGTTTGACCTCTGTTGACCTCACATGACCTTGGAACCGCACGACAAACGATAGGGTTCATGTACTCAGTGAATGGAAGCTACATGCCAAATATAAAATTTGCGACATTTTGGAGTTCTTCAGATATCGCATTTAAAAGGTTTTCTGTGTTCGACCTCTACTGACCTCAAATGAACTTTGAACTGCAACAAAAACAATAGGGTTCATCTGCTCTGTATGGGGAAGCCACATGTACATGCCAAATATGAAGTTTGGCATTCTTCGGATAACGCGATTACGAGCCAGCATCACAGACACACATACATACATACACACACATACATTGCGTGACCACATAGATTCCTTTTAGCTAGGATTCCGAAACAATGATCTGACCAGTACTGTCAGTCAGTAGTGTCATTTCTTGCAGTCTAGGTAGTTTTTATAACCAACCAAATTTCGGTTTAGATTCATCCAACATGGTGGGTGGGGCTATGCATGTATTCAGTCAAAATTTCCAAGGGGCCACTGGGGGTCAACAGTGATTAAAGGTTGAGACTTGACAGTCGCTACTGTGTGTCACAATAGGGTGATTTTTTGGAAAAATTGATGATGTACCTTCATCTCCTGTCCATTAGCTATTGGTGTTTCACAGGGCACTTGAAATCACGTTGCTAAATCCACTTGTTGCACGCTTTGCGCATTGGCGTGTAGTCAAGGGGCCCGCTTAGGTGAATATGGGCCGTGTTTTTGTTGGTTAGGCTGTGCAAATCACGGTCGCACGGCTGTCTGTCTAAAGCACTGTTGCTAATCTTTGTCATTCTGGTAACTGCATGGCAATTGAGAAAAATTGGACTGATGAGAAGCTACCTTGATAAAAAACTTATGAAATACTCGTCCATGTCTTGGTGACATCAAAGCTCTGCCTCGATTATCCTATGTTTGGCCTCCCTGAATCAAGTATCCAGTAATGTCAAAAGATACAAAACACTGCTGCCCATATTGTGAAATGCAAAGGGAGAAATTACCGTACTCCTTCCCTTTTGAAGAAACTCCACTGCTCCTTATCAGCTATATATGTAATCCAGAAAACTAGTACTGCTCACTTTTCATGCTTATTATTTGGAACAGCCATATCTCTCACAACTTCTCCTGGATTCAGCCATATATTCCAACTCACACAGTGCATGCCCCACATAAATTGTAGCCTATCTTACTGTTCCTAATCCATGCTTGAAATCGTATGGTTGCCAATGGAATAAGTTAAAACTTTCTACTTTCAAAAGTGTGCTGAAAAATCCGGAAACTCACCTGGTTTGGATATTCAGGAGCTTTACTTGTTTCCTTCGCTACATATGCAATTCACCTAGACACGCACGCCGCCAATAATGGAGACTCTTACACCCACCCCAGAAAGTGTCCCTAACCTAACTGAGCAATAATGGTATGGAACCGCCCTTCCAGAGTGTTGCTCCACCATTCCCACCCAAACACTAGACACAACTGTTTCAGGTCAAAGACCTCCGCCAACTAGACACCGGAAGAGGGAGCAAGAGACTTACTTGAACAAGGATCGTTGTTCGCGCAGAATAGGTGGGACTTTGTCGTTGTCAGTAAGTTGTCAAAATCGGCAGAGTCTTAATCTTGTGGGCTAAGGGCACTCTCCCGTCTATAGCGCAAAATGGCATATGAGAGACACAAGCCTTATTGACATGACATGCAATTATAGCCGGCTAGAGAGTGCCGCTTGTTTTGCGCTTTTGGTGCTGGTGAGCAAAGGGCAAGGTACAGCCGGCATAGCAGAGGCAGTATTCGAAGGTCCCGGGGAAGCCCCAATATACACATTATGATGAACCTGCATACCAAGTATGAATGCAATCCTAAGTTAATATCATGAAAGTTCTGTTTTATGTTTTCAGCCTTTGACCCCTATCGACCTCAGATGACCTTTGACCACCACCAAAACTAACAGCAACAATATGCATATTATGAGGAACCTACATGAACTCAATCCAAGTTCCATAAAGTTAGACTGTTTTACAAGTATAAATGCAATTCAAGTTAACTCTTATCATGCGGATCGCGAGAATTCTCGCCCGAGGGAACCCTCTGAAACAGCGTTCCACGAACTTCTGAGCAGGCGTCCTAGTGAAAATTCCGGCCAATTGGAAGCGTCCCAACTGCAGAGCGCCGACTATTTTAGCCTAAAAAACATGATTTTCAGGCAGTTGTTCGTTTTATTAGACTTACGTTTTTATACGTTGGGTAATGAATATCAGTGATGTGTGTGAGTGGTACTTTGCCATAAAAAAGAATCAAAATAGAATACTGTGTTTCAAATTTTATGTGATTCCACACTTTCTTCCTATGCAGAGGGGCCGCCATCGTCTGGGATTGGGGCTGAGACCAACCAAAAATTAGGTTTCACACCCGGAATAAATCAATGATTGCGCACTCCTTGCAAACTTTCAATGGGGATTGTCGCTTTCGATCTTTGGCACAAGTAAATTAACATGGTAAGAAAAGAAGATAAGGAACATTAGTGCGCGCGAAACTTTGTTATGTCCGACTTTTGGGTTATCAGTGGCACATTAGCACAAATAACGCTGCATGATAAGACATGGTGGAGAAATATTGATAACATATGACGTGACAAGATCGGAACGGATAAACAATACTGAGCGCGTGTGAGCCTGCGAAAAGTTCTAGTTTTCATGTCGGATCGTCACAAAATTGAAACCACATGGAAATAAATTTGAAACAGAGACTATTGGCTGCGAAGCGCGCAAAAAATGGTATTTTATCGACGGATCTTTGGTCTATGAAAGCATGTTTGCGCAACCGCGCAAATGATATCACCAGACAAGACAGGCCAATAACGGAATACAAAATAGGTTGTAATGTCCGATCCTTGGGTTATAAAAAGGTTTCGGCTAAAACGAACGATATACTTTTTTCCCACTTGGAAACCTAGGTGTCCCAACCAAATTTTCAGGCGTCCCACTTTTTGGGAAGCGTCCCTGAGTTTGCAGAATGCGCTATAAAATGAAGCATTCAAAACGATGTAACTCTGCCTAACAAAATACCCGCTTTGCATTTATAGCCTAAATTGTAGAATATGATGGCGGTAGACCAGAAGAATGCCCGTGTTTGTTTTGATCGAACTGTGTCGGCTGCTGTAGAGTTCACTTGAGGCCAAAATAAAGCCCGCCTCCATTTGGCTCAGCGTAATGAGAGTTAACATCATAAAAAGTCTGTTCCATAATGTTTTCAATGTTTGACCCCTATTGACTTCAGACGACCTTTGACCACCACCAACATTAACAGCAACAATATGCATATCATGAGCAACCTACATAACAATTATGAACTCAACCCATGCTTGAAAACCTCAGATGACCTTTGACCATAACATATTTCTCCAGTATTTACAGTACAGGGCTTCATTCACTAACTTGTTATAGGTCTTTTTCTCATGGATACATTTGACTTTGTGTATGGCTAATAACTTTGAATGTTTGAGACTATAATGGCGATATGCAAGCATGGGATTAGTGTAAAGCCTCAATATCAGTGAATATATTGATAACTCAAAACTAAACAATATTTTTCGATGCAATGTTCGGTAAAATACTATTATATATGTGATTTCTCTACAATGTACAGTATGGGTGTATCCATAAATTAGGGGTCCATGGTGTCCCGGTCATGTCCGACACTTAATGCCTATATAGCTAGCCTATAACTGCATTCAATCTTGAAATATTAACGGAAAATTATACTTTCTGAATGAGGTACTACGCCATTGTAACTGAAATCAGCATGACATTTTTTCTCAATGCTGACAATTTTTTTCTAGTGGACTATTCATATCTAAAAAGGCATATTTGGTGGTGTGACATGCAAAATGACATTTTTGATTCCTTGCCGGAGGCAAAAGAAAGTTGGGCAGTCACGCTTGTGTGTATGTGTGTGTGTTTGACAAAGCTTGTAAACACGATAACTGACCGACGCAAAGTCGGATCCTTTTCCTACTTGGTATGTATATTCCTCACAGTGAGTACATGGTCCCTATTGCTTTTTGTAGAGGTCAAAGGTCATCTGAGGTCAACAGGGATCAAACACTGAAAACCTTGTAAATACCATAACTTCACACGACAAAGTTCAGTTGGGCTCGTACTTGGTATATGTGTTCATCATAGGTGGTACCTGCACCCCATTGCTTTTAGCGGAGGTCGAAGGTCATCTGAGGTCAACAGAGGTCAAACACCATAGCTTGATAGGGCAAACTTCAATTGATCTTGGTCATACTTGGTATGTGTGTTCACCATAGTTAGTACATGAGCGCTATTGGTTTTGGTTGAGGTCAATGGATGTCAAACACTGTGAAAACCTTGTAAACACCATAACTTAATAGGACAAACTTCAGTTGAGCTCATACTTGCTATATGTGTTCATCTTAGGCAGTACCTGATTCCTGTTGTTATTAGTGGAGGTCAACAGAGGTAAAACACTGAAAACCTTGTAAACACCATAACTTGATAAGATTAAGTTCAATTGAGCTCATACTTGATATGTGTTCATTATAGGTAGTACCTGATTCCTGTGGTTTTTAGTGGAGGTCAAAGGTCATCGGAGGTCAAACACTGAAAACCTTGTAAACACCATACCTTGATTGGACTAAGTTCAATTGAGCTCATACTTGGTATATGTGTTCATTATAGGTAGTACCTGATTCCTGTTGTTTTTAGTGGAGGTCAAAGGTCATCAGAGGTCAAACACCGAAAACCTTGTAAGCACCATAACTTGATAGGACAAAGTTCAATTGAGCTCATACTGGGTATATGTGTTCATCATAAGTATTACCTGATTCCTGTTGCTTTCAGTTCATTCAAGGTCATCTGAGGTCAACATAGGTCACACTAAATCCTCGTAAACACCATAACTTGATAGGGCCAACTTCAATTAAGCTCATACTCGGTAAGTGTGTACACCATAGATAGTACATGGTTCCAATTGTTTTTGGTAGAGGTCATGTGTGGTCAACAGAGGTCAAACACCAAAATCCTTGTGACCACAAGAACTTGATAGGGCAAACTTCCATTGAGCTCATACTTCCGACATAGTACATGGGCCCCACTATTTTTTGATTGAGGTTAATGGTCATCTGAGGTCAACAGAGTTCAAACACTGAAAACCTTGTAAACACCACTACTTGATAAGATAATTTAAATTCAGGTTTATACTTGGTATGTATAATTCTCATAGTGAGTACATGACCCTTATTGTTTTTGGTTGAGGTCAAAGGGCAACACAGGTCAAACTTTGTAAAAACCTTGTAAATGTCATAACTAGATAGGGCACAGTTCAGTTGATACACTTGGTATATGTGTTTATTTTAAGTAGTACATGATCCCCAGTTTTTTGTAAAGGTCAAAGATCATCGGAGGTCAACAGAGGTCAAATACTGAAAACCTTGTAAACAACCTAACTTGATGAGGAAATCTTTGTTCCAGTTCATACTTGGTATATATTCCTCATAGTGAGTATATGATCCCTAGATTGTTTTCGATGCATGTCAAAGTATGAGTAGAGGTCAAACACTGAAAACCTTGTTAGCAAATCGATAACCGCCCGGTTACTGATTCAGTGGTAACTGGGCAGCCCCACACACACTCATGCGTCCAAACTAACGCAGACGTTCCAAGCCTTGACCCTCATCTTGCCGAGCGTTTCAAACTCAGCAGACACGTCTTTGCTAGTTCACGTGGGGCTCGAAGCTGCGCAGTTACCAGAGTTGCTCGACCATGTCCAGTGCCATGGGTGGGTGCCACTGTTACGTAACTATGACACCGGCTGACACCTGTTTCCTGTTTTAGAGGCCCCAGGCGGGATGCTCCGCCTTCCGCATGATAAGGGATAACAGGAACCCTGCATACTCGCCTCATTACTCAAGACTGAGGCTGCTGTTCAGTAATGATCACATTGTCTAATTTTTTCAGGTTCAGGAAAAAAGACCAGCAGACGGTTCACCGCAGTAGGGATTTGTGCAACAAGATGTCAGATGAAGAATATGATGAGATGGATGCTCTCGCATCATTCTTGGATGAGGATGAAGACGAGAATCCTTACGATCATGACGATGAACCTCGGATAGAAAAGAAAAGGCCATTGGTTGCTGAAGCATCATTGACCGGTGGTGGACCAATGAGTGCTACTTTACCAGAGGTTGAAGGAGATGATGATATGGAGGACCTTGCTGCATTTCTGGTGGATGAAGAGGAGAATCCGTATGACCATGATAAGGAACCTGGGATTGAAAGCAAGAGATCATTGGTTGGGGAACCATCGATGGCTGGTGGTGGACCAATAAGAATGGCTATACATGAACCTGAAGAAGATGGAATAGATCAAGATAAATCCACAGATGAAGAGAAATCTAAAGACGAGTTAATTGGTGAGCTTATCTCGCATATATGCAGCAGTCAACTGTAGGCTCCTCCCCCTCCCCCCTCAAGGGTATATGATCTCTCTTAACTTTTTAGCAGAACTAAGTTCGGTCAGGAGTCACCATTGTTTTTTCAATCATTTAGGTCAAGATCAACCATTGTCACAAATTCGATTTGGTCAAGATTTGACATACGGTACGCCGGGTACGGTAAGTAATATGAAATATTTGACATACTATATACAAAATATACATTAGACATTAGGAATTAACAATTTACTGAAGAATTGGTTGAGCTCCACTCCTTGTTTTTTTTATTCCTTGCCAGAGCATGCCAATTTTGTATGTGTCTAATGATACACTATCGTCATGCAGACTCGGCTCCCCGACACAGGTCAACAATAGAGAGGGCGAGGGGAGGGGGTTCCCTGCATGGATGGAATCCGACCCTCATGTATATGTCTACTTCTATACATGTAACAACACTCTAAAAACATACACAACAGAGCAAAGACATGAATTCAGAAATCAGAATTTATGTTGCATCAGGGGCAAAGCGTGCGAAAAAAATAACGGTCATAGACACCAAATAACACCAATATTGACGGGAAAGTTCTCATTTTGGGAAGGAAACATTTACTTTTTTCTTGTAGCCAGTGCCACTCGGTTCTCTGCCATTGTCCCAATTTTATCCCCCCAAAATTTGTGAGGTGGCACTCTTCACCCCTCTGGCTATGCCACTGCTTCTGTTTGCTTGGCCACCCCTCCAGATCTACAGTTGGATATTTTCTGATTGCCAGTGTTGACTCAGTTACATTCCAAGTTCATATATAAGTGCAATAAATTGTAATTTAATTAGGTGAAACCATTTTTTTCTTCTCTCT
Organism: Psolus chitonoides; assembly: GCA_027564615.1. Classification (NCBI taxonomy): domain Eukaryota; kingdom Metazoa; phylum Echinodermata; class Holothuroidea; order Dendrochirotida; family Psolidae; genus Psolus; species Psolus chitonoides. The sequence goes on from JAODUJ010401722.1 coordinate 11,097, forward strand.
AATTGGTTTTAAATTACAATTTATTCTTTCTTGTTATACTTCAGAGGAGCTTCGTCTGATGCGAGAACAGCTCAAACAAGCTACACAATCTCAATCCAAGAGAGAGCCAAGCCAGGACTTATTCTCACAGGCCCTATCAGGTTCCCCTGTTACCAAAGAAATCTCTCAGAAGAGAAAAACCTTGGTAAACAAGGCCAAGAAACCTTCAGCTACCACAGAACCAAAGAATTCACAAAAAACACGAAAGGAAACATCAGGTACGTTTACACTGCCACCAGATATATGTGAGGCCCATTTTAGAGTTGAATTTAACAACTTAAGTAAACTTGTACAGTGCAGGCTCGGGAGAATCTGCAATTGCGGAAAATGACATGTTATTCACAGAATTTGGCCGTCATTGAGGAATTTGGGAAAGTCAGCTGATCGCCGCGGAAAACCCCTTTTCCATCAGTAAAAAGTTCTTAAAATTGTTTTTGTGCTTACATAGTCCACGTAATACAAACAGATCAACTTACATTCTCGGCCTAATCATTAGGCTATAAAGCCTTTCATTACGACTCGATGTTTGATGAACTGATCATAGTAGCCTAATCAATACGTCTAGGACTAATCACCACTTCTTTAAAAATTAAAAATCCCACACAGCAAGAATAGATGACAAGTTGACAACGCATAGAATAAGCCTTGAATTATGACAGTCCACCACATGCATGTTTGACTGTCCATTCAATATAATTGTTTTAGGGCATCTCAGAGGTCACCCTCTTCGATTGAATGAAAAATTCAATTGGTAGAGGTCACTCAGGCCCCCAAAAAATAGTTTAGGTAAGTGTTGTATTTTAGGTTGTATTTACTGAGGCAGAGTATGAATACCAAATAGCTCTGAACAATGTGAACTTTGGTAGTGCAGACCTGCCAACCCCCAAAAAGTGCACACCTGAAGATTTTGACTGAAAAACCTGGAGATTGCTGTTCCAAACCTTGTGATGTACTGTTAAAATGCAAACACGAAAAGTACTCATTCCTATACATTATTTATTTGCATTCATTGGTTGCTGTCTTTAACTCATTTCAAATTTTCAGTATCAGGTTTTTATTCCAGATAAATGTGCCCTAATTTGTTTGCCGGTTTTATTATAGCAACCTTGGGATTTAGAAATCTAATTATGAGATGATGCCTGAAACTGTGAGTTTCGCAGTGAAACGGTGAGAGTTGGCAGGTATGGACTAGTGCACCAATGCCATTGCCAAAACAAGGAAGACTATGGCCACTGCGGCCTCCGTTCATTTCCAGCCTGCATGCTCATGTTTTCCGGTGTACCTCAGAGACCATGGCAAGTTAATTTCAAATTTTAGGCAAATAAATTAGACCAAATTCACTTTGTCCCCACAGGTAATTGTCATGGAGATATGGCCAAAACATCAAATCAGAAGACTGATTCCAAAAAGCGGTTGGAAAGGAGGTTAGAGCTGCCAAACAAGAACCCCAAGGGTAATGATAACTCAACAGGTAAGACTTCTGAGGAGGGAAGGGGTGGGGGGGAGATGGTGAACCCTACAATAAAGTTGGTGGCATTCAGGTGTTTTTTCTTGACATGGTCAGACTGTGGTAAGGAATAACTTAGAAGTTGGAGGTGTGTCAATGTGAAAGATGGTAACAAAAGGAGGGAGGCAGCTGCCTGAGAAACGGAAACACAGATGGAAAACCGGATGATGATGGTTTCTAAATGCTTCCAAACTTCCTGATCGGTTTGCTGAATGGGTTGTTGATTAAAGGAAACCAAATTCACTTTTCCCCATAGGTAACTGTCGTGGAGATATGCCAGAAACATCAAATCATAAGGCTGATCCAAAAACTCGGTTGGAAGGAAGGTTAGAGCTGCCAAACAAGAATACCAAGGGTGGTGATAATGCTACTGGTAAGTCTTCTGAGGGGGAAATGAAGATAGCAGGCCCTACAATACATATTGGTGGCATTCAGGTGTTTTTTCTTCTTGGTTTCTGACTGCTTCCAAACTGTCTGACTGGTTTGCTAAATGAGTTGTTACTTAAAGAATCTCAGGGAGTTTGTTTGTTGCATCTGTGTTCCCATCTAAAGCTAATATTACTACTAATTCTGGTTTGCTAAATGAGTTCTTACTTAAAGGATCTCAGGGAGTTTGTTTGTTGCATCTGTCTTCCCATCTAAAGCTAATATTACTACTAATTCAGAATAACTCAGACCATGGATCTTTATTTTGAAAGGTAATACCACTCTACAAAAAACAGGGCTGCCAAACATAAGCCAAGCCTAATTTTATAAACATAAATTCATTGCCCAAACTTTCAAACAATGCAACATTAGTAAATTACTCACGCAGCAATAATATTTTCTGAAAATAAAGTAGGGCTGTGCACGTGTGGCAAAATCACTAAGCATTTAATCACACAAATTTATGATCGTTTTGCGATTAATTGCGATTATTGCGTGCGTGGTAATTGACCCGAACAATTTTAGGTAGACTATTTTTAGATTGGATCAGTACAGCTGCAGTACAGCCCTTGGACTGAACCCACGCTACCACCCTTTGTATTATCTCGAGAGTGAACGCAACTGTGACAATTCAACGCTAATAAGCTCCCCCCTTTTCATAGATGTTGAGATGGATGAAAAGAATTATAATTGGGGAGAAAAAAGTGGCTAACCACGAGTAGCGTTTTACTAGACGTTCATTCCACATGAAATTGTTTTGCGATTAATCGCTACACGCGCACAGCCCTGAAATAAAGGTTATTTCGAGATTGTCTGATGTTGTTGAACAAATGACAGCAATTTATTCTCCTCCACAGCAAAAATGCAAACCAACTGAGGTCCTTTACTAGAGTATAAGTCATGTTTGAGCTGGTATGTTCATGCCAACCAATTGAAGAAAAAATGTAATTACGTCAACCCCTACTTACGATACTACTATACCACAAATGCACCTGAATCACCATATCTGGTGCACTCAGTTGGTAAGAAATTGAATGTATTTACGACTTGGGTGGTATTGGGGTCATAGGTTGCGTAAGTTAGTGCACATCAGGGCCCCTGATTATGAATTATGTTAATAAAAAACTATAAAAAAACTTACATACCTGATTACATAAGATGGAGTTACCTCACTACATGCACATCAGTTGAGAGAGGCAGTCTGATCTTGATTAAGTGCCTTGCCCAAGAACACATTGTGGTCAGGAGTCAAACCCCCCTGACCCTGGTTAAATGTGATGACTGGAGTATCCTCACAGCTACCCTATGCTCATCGGTTGAGAGAGGCAGTTTTGATATTTAAGTGCCTAGCCTAAGGACACAATGTGGTCAGGAGTCGAACCCCTCACCCTTGGTTGAATATGTTAACTGGAGTAACCTCACAGCTACCCTATGCACATCGGTTGAGAGAGGCAGTCTTGATAAAGTGCCTTGCCTAAGGACACAATGTGGTCAGGAGTCAAACCCCTCACCCTTGGTTAAATGTGTTATCTGGAGTATCCTCACAGCTACCCTATGTACATCGGTTGAGAGAGGCAGTCTTGATAAAGTGCCTTGCCTAAGGACACATTGTGGTCAGGAGTCAAACCCCTGACCCTTGGTTAAATGTGTTAACCGGAGTTAACTCACAGCTATGCGCATCGGTTGAGAGAGGCAGTATTGATAAAGTGCCTTGCCTAAGGACACAATGTCGTCAGGAGTCAAACCCCTCACCCGTGGTTAAATATGTTACCCATAGTAACCTCACA
>JAODUJ010402833.1:0-14841 GCA_027564615.1 Psolus chitonoides
CCCAATATTCACGGGCAAAGCCGGGCAGGATGTTGAAGATTGGTTGGATACTTTCCAGCGATATGCGGATTTTGCGAATTGGGACGATAACCGGAAATATGTTGGACTGAAAAATTTTCTTCAAGATGGTGCCGCGCAGTGGTTGCGACGGGTGGACCTCCAACAACACAATACATATGAACTGCTACGGGATCAATTATTGGCAAGGTATCGATTACAACCTGCCCAAATTTTTCAATTGCGCCAAACTCTTGTTAATAAAGAACAATTACCACAGGAAGAGGTCATCACCTATGCAGATAGCGTACGTAACCTTTGTCACAAGTTGGGAATTGACGCTGATGAGCAAATGCACTATTTTATTCAAGGCCTACGACCGTCCCTGAAGAAGCACGTCCTACGATGCCAACCGCATAATTTGAGTGATGCGGTACAATTTGCACAGGCCGAAGAAGCAGCACAGAAGGTTGACGATGAAGGACAACAGATTTCCAAGTCGGAGGACCCCGGAACGACAACAAAAGTGGCAGTGGACCACATTACAGATCTTGTCATTACAAAGTTATCCGCGTTGGGGCTACCGAGGCTAGATGTCACTAAGTCACCAGCCCACCATGTAAGATCTGCGACATTCATCGAGAGATGTCAACTTTGCCATAGCGTCTCGCATACAGCGCCAACATGTCAGATGTACCTCCGAAGAGCGCCACCGCAGATGGGATTCCCACTAGGTCGTGATGTCACCCAGATACCCTCATCGTATGGTGCAGCACCCCAGTATCCAGACCAGTTCCACCAGCGAACCGAGAAAACTGGACCGCCGGGACCGATGATGGCATACCAGCAACCCCAAGATCCTCGACAGGCTCCGAACAGACGTCGGTTACCAAAATCGCAGATCCAGTGCTACAAATGTGGGAATTATGGTCATTACCAGTATGAGTGCACAGCATTTATGGGAGCACTTAATGTTGATATGGACAGAACTCCAACACATGTCTCAAAACATGATAATCTGAACGCTGAATCAGGTCAGCATTGTAGTGATAATACCGAATTGTCAAGTGATATGAAGGTACCTAGGGTAACCACAGTGCAATCTCCATACCTCAGAAATTATATTCCTGTGTCTGTTGGTGAATGTAAAATATTTGCTATGGTTGATACAGGGGCGGACGTCAGTGTAATCCACCCTGATATGTTGAAAACTCATCCATTCAACACATTCAAAATTTTGGAATCTGACATGGAATTCATTGCAACGGCTTTAACTCAAAAGGCAAAAGTTGAAGGAATAATCTGTTTTGAGGCGGAGATACAGTCACAAGTGGTAGACCTTAGGTTTTATGTGGTACCAGATATTCAACCACAAGTAATTTTAGGCTTGGATTTTCTGTCAGCTAACCGAGCCACGGTACAGTGTGACCCTAGTGGTGTTCACATTACATTAGACCCAGTAAGAAACATAGTTGCACCAACAAGTTTCACGGTGCCACCAAAATCTGAAATGGTGCTGCTGGCACGAATATCAGGGGTGCCACTACCAAATCAAATTATTGGGACAACAACAGGTTCTCCCATGTTGTCTACAAGTGGTCTCTTGCCAACCAAATCCCTGTCGACTACTCATGACATGAAATGTCATTTCGGGTGTGCTAATTTCACCAACGAACCCCTCACTGTACCGGCTGGCTCAAAGTTGGGACAATTCACATGTTTATCCCCCAATGATTCTGTTCATATTTTTGACCGTGGTACTGGAGATGAGAAAAGCCATGTCACTTCCACCATGCCTACTGACAATAGAGGGCAGCCTTTGGATAAGGTATCAGAATTATTGGATCTGTCCACAAGTGACTTGGCTCAAGAGGAAAAGGATCAGTTGGGTCACGTGATTGACAGTTATGGGTCATCTTTGTTTGTAGGAATGGATAATCACCTTGGGTTTTGTGATATGGTTCAGCATGAAATTAAGATAGATCCTACAGTCAAACCTATTCGGAAAAGGTGTTACAGATTGGGGCCTAAACAAAAGGAAGTATTGGAATGCATGATAGATGATATGTGTGCACAGGGGGTGATTGAACCATCTACTTCACCATGGGGGGCCCCTTGTTTGCTCATTGCAAAGAAAAATAACCAGGGATACCGATTTGTTGTTGATTTCAGAGGTATCAACAAGCATATTGAGATGGATGCACACCCTCTTCCCACCACAGAAGAGGCATTGGACAGCATTGGTAATGCATCTCCTACCTATTTCAGTGCCCTTGATTTACAAAGTGGGTTCTATCAGGTTGCTCTCCATCCCAATTCCAAGAAATATACAGCTTTTCGTTGTCATTTGGGCCTCTATCAGTTCCGCCTTCTCCCTATGGGGTTGCGATCGAGTCCAAGCACATTTCAGAGAGTTATGGAAGCTGTGTTGCATGGATTACCATGGAAAAATTGCTTGGTATACATGGATGACATCCTAATTTTCTCAAAGGACTTCCCCAGTCATCTTGCACATCTCAGTGAGGTTTTTGATCGCCTAGTCAGTTCTGGTTTAAAGTTGCGCCCGAACAAATGTAAATTTGCTCTCCCTGAGATCCGTTATCTGGGACACATTGTAAGTAAACAGGGTATCTCGCCTGATCCGGAAAAACTGGCAGCAGTCAAAAAATTCCCTACCCCCCAAAATCTGAAAGAACTTCGGGCATTTCTTGGCCTCTCCGGCTATTACCGGAAATTTGTGAAAGGCTATGCTGGGATCGCTACCCCATTATATGCCCTAACGAAGAAGAATTACCCATTTGTGTGGACAGAGGATTGTCAGAATGCCTTCGTGGAGCTCAAACAGGTTCTGACTTCTCCTCCCGTGCTTGGCTATCCTGATTTTACATGTCCATTCGAACTCTATACTGATGCCAGTGGTTCTGCAGTTGGGGGTGTATTATGTCAACAACAAGAGGGGCATTCCAGGGTTATTGCTTATGTTGGTCGCTCATTAACTGACACTGAGAAGATGTATGGCATCACGGAGAAAGAGTGCCTTGCACTGGTGTATGCTGTTAAGAAATTTGATCCCTACTTACGGTACTCCTCTTTCACTGCCATTGTTGACCATGCAGCTCTTCAGTGGCTCTTCTCACTTAAGGAACCAGTTGGAAAGTTTGCTAGATGGGTCAGTTTGCTACAGGCATACCATATGACTATAGTTCATAGGGCTGGCAAAGTGCATAGCAATGCTGATGCACTGAGTCGTAGAGATTACCCCCCGGTCTTGCCATCAGATGAGATGGATGGCGATGACTTTTTCCCTTTAATAAGTCCTGAGTTTGACGTGAATCCCACTCCCAAAGTAGCTGGGGTTAAGGCTGCTACGTGTGCACCCCAGAGTTCTGTCCTACATCCATATGCACATAGGGTAGCAGACTTGCAACATTCCATAGGAGAGCTGTTTCCTAAAGAGGACATTACACAAGTGCAACGTAATGACACATATTGTAACAGGATTATCACCTTTCTGGAAAATGGTGCACTCCCGTCAGATCAGCGTATTGTCAGTGATATTCTGCGAGCAAAACACGAGTATTTTCTTGATGAGGGGATCCTCTATCATGTATGGATTCGACCTGGGCATGGAAAGCGAGAGGATAGGAGCCATCTGCAGTTGGTCATCCCCTCTGATATGGCGCCAGGGGTGTTACGGGAATTGCATGATTCTCAGCTGTCAGGTGGTCACATGGGTATTGCTAGGACAATGGACAAGGTGCGTGTTAAGTTTTTTTGGCCAGGTATGTACTCTGATATTGTTCGTTGGGTCAAGTCGTGCGTCCCATGCAGTAGGCGGAAACGACCTGCAATTAAGGTGCGTTCGCCGGTGACACCAATGCCAGTACCAGGTTATCCATTTGAAAGAGTGAGTACTGATATTCTTGGGCCCTTGCCAAAGTGTACTGACACTGACAACAAATATGTTTTAGTTTTTGTGGACTGTTTTTCAAAATACATTGAATTGATTCCTGTGTGTGATATCACTGCTCTAACTGTTGCAAAGGCATTCCTAAAATATGTTGTCTGTCGGCATGGTGCGCCAAACTTTCTACATTCAGACAGGGGTACAAATTACCTTTCTAACATTGTCAAGCTGACTTGCCAGCTCATGGGCACTAAGAAAACTCAGACTGTTTCGTATCATCCACAGTGCAATGGGCAAAGTGAGAGGTGTATGTCATATATTTTGTCTTCCCTTGCTAAGCAGTTGGAGTCGGTACACACTAGTTGGGATCAATACCTTCCATTCACTCAGTTTGTGTATAATACCTCCCCATGTATGGATAGTACAGACTATACGCCCGCATTTCTTGTGTATGGGAGACACTTGCGGACACCTCTTGATCACCACATCCCATTCCCTTCAGATTGTCCAAAGTCAGCACAGCAGTATGTTGGGGAATTGATCTCCATTTTGGAGAAGGCACGGTCTGATGCTGTTCTGAACCTTCAGGAGAGGAAAATTGTTATGCAAAAAAGTGCTGCGGCAAAAGCAACCAATCATCAGTTTCATGTGGGAGACATGGTCTACCTAAAAACTCCAGTCCTGACTGCTAATCAGAGTAAGAAGTTGGCATCCCCATGGCATGGGCCTTACTACATTGTTGCCAAACCTTCCGAAATACATGCAAAGCTCCGAAAAGTTGGTGATAACACACCACACCCAGGTAAAGTTCACGTTGACAGACTCAAACATGGTATGTGTGGACAGGCTGAGAAGGGAGCACTCTCAGTTGAGCCGGTGGTATCCCCTCCAGAGAATGAGAAAGGTCCTAGCCAGAAGGTGAAGGGTACTACCTCCGAGTTGGCTACAGCTGACCAAGGTCAGCCTGTCATTCGCAGGCAGCCCGGGAGGAAAGTGAAACAGCAACATGACTGGAGTGCCATACTTTCTGGTATTTAGATGTTGACCAGGTTCTATCAATTTCTTGTACATTTGTGATTAGTGTTTTATTTTAGCGTTTTGTTTTAATGAGCCTTATAGTTTGCTATTCAAGTTGTGTAGCATCAAAGTTATTGAACATTAGTTGGTATACAGTCACCTGTTTGGTCACCATGTGATGAGGAATTTCCCCCTGTATTCATTCACAGGCTGTCTCAGGCAGTAGGGGTATGTTGATGTTGGGATACTCATGTCACAATTAAGGTGTTCTTAGGTTGTCACTATGCTGTAATATGTGGTTGACATGTAGTTATGGTGCAGTTGATGGTATTCACTTGTCATTACAAAAGAGAGCCATTTCTTATTCACCTTATTGTTGCCCATTACAGTATTCATGATATAGTCTGTTTTTTTTGTGATGGTATAGTTACTAACTGATAAGGCCAACATGCCTTCAGCGTATTCTAAGTCAATGCTATCTTTTTTGTTGTTGTATGACCTACCATTTGGATAGATGTGCATGCATTATTGTCTTTCAAGTTGTTTTGGCCTATTCTTATTACTTTAGTTGACTTGTTACATTATTGTTGATTTCAAGCTACACTGTCAGTACTCCTCGAATAGGGTTTCATTTGTACTATGTAAGGTACCCTTCATGTTTACTCATCATGGTATGATGCCCATCAATGTTATCATTTCACCATGCTCGCACATGCATATTTCCTTCTGGGGAGTCGCGACCCCACTGGTGTATTCGTGTGAGAGTATCGGGTTTAATATGTTTAGGTTTACTAGTGACTTATTCATGTTACCTGGGCAACCTGGCCCCCCTTTTTTTACACCCCATGATTGCAGTTTACTGTTGGATCCCTGTTTACATGTCTGCAAATGTTATTCTATCAATAAGAATTTAAACTCAGTGGACCTCGTTTCGGCGAGGAGGGGGTGATGTTACGTGGTCTCGAAGCCCCTTTTTGAGAGGTTAGACGAAATGGCAGAAACAGAGATAATGTGAATGTGATTGATATCGTCCTTGTGATTATTTATTGTCTTATTCGTCAATCGCCGTACCTCGTGACACCACCAAAACAAGTTTGAACAAAATCGGACATAGGGTTGCTGAGATATTCACATTTGAAGAAACTGCTTCTAAGCCCCGCCCACTCATGAATATTAATGAGATTGGCACCAAAATCAATAGGAACCATCTACTCACCATAGGCAACTTATGTACAAAGTATGACATCAATCCATCATGGCACTGCTGAGGTAAAGTGTTTACAAGCAAGTGTCACACACACACAGACACACACATACACTTGCAGTCATGACTGCATGGATTACTTCGGCCTTCGGTGGCAAGTTTTCAAAAAGCAAGTTGATCAAATTCTATGTTGCAAAATTGACTTCCATTCACGCTGATGCAAATGATTATGTGATGAGCTTTATGCGACCGTCACAGAAATGCAATTCAAGTATTGTTGGCCCACTGTAGCTGATGCAAGGGGAGTGGGACTCTTAAACAAATAGTTAAACATCTCAGTCCGTCAACAGAAGAAAGGCGTGCAGGTCAATTTTGACTACCATAACGGTATCTCTGCTAAAACATAACAAGAATTGTTACCGTACCGGTTCGGATCCCGTTCGGCGCACATATAAATTGTTCAGTATCTTTTGACACATGACTTTTTGCTACAAATTTATTCAGAAATCATTAAGTTGGGATTGGAAATGTTGTATATATTTGTTGAAAACACTGTAGATGTTCAATGAAACCCCTACAGGGGGTTGACATTGAATGCATACACTTTTGTTAAGTGTACTAACAGCTAAATGAAGACATGCATATATACTGATTTCTTTTTTGGCAAATTGTGGAATGTCTTCGATGGCCCCTTATTTTAGTAAACATGAAAGAAAAATAATAATTACACCAGATGGGTGGTTATCTTAGAAAGTTGAAGTGTTCAAAGTATCCCCAGTTTACAGTATATGTGAGGCAACAAACGAAAGTTTAAAATAAACGTTGGTGCAAAATATGTTCAAAATTAAATCGGCGAAGGATTTATGCAATTAACCGGGTAAATGCATTATCCAGAAATCTGTAAGAGGTATGGTGTTGAAACTTTTTGAAGGTTATTTTGGAGTTTGTGGGGTGCTTTGAGATCAAATTTCTAAAGATTGTTGAAATTCCATGAGACTTGGTGTGTGTGATCAATATAACGTGCTATTTTTCATGGACTTTTTATTGATGATGTAAGGTCACTTGAGATCATATTGCTAAAGGTTATTTGAAAATGGATTGTAGCATATTCTCAAGTGCTGTATTCATAGCAATGATCACTATTTCATATGTTTGGAAGCATATTGTATACATGTATAACTGCAATGTTGAAAAAAATAAATGTTTTTACTCAGACAGTGGTAGAAACTGGTGAAAATGATAAAATTACCGAAGAATCATTCCGATTTCAACACTTTTCAACTTTTGTGGCAAAAACTTGAGAAAACTGTCAACCCTGCATAACAGGAATAATTCCATGTTAACCATATTATGTTTTTTTGCAGGCAGCTTGAATGATATCTTGCGGAGGAGGAGACGTTCTTATTCTGGAGTCCGATGGTGACTTCACTTATGAGGATGCCAGTGGCATAGGTGATGGAATGGAATACATGGCCTCACTGTTGAAAGAACTGGCAGAGGGTGGCAAAACAGTAAAGCTGGCACCCAGTTTCTGGTCAGCTTCATGAGGAAGTGAGCAGCCCCGACTTCAGGGAGTGGAGCAGCCATGGCCCCAGTAGCAGCCCAGCCTCGGGGAGTGTAGCAGCCCGGGGCACAGTAGCAACCCTGGCCTGGGGTAGTGGTGCAGCCCCGGCGCCAGTAGCGGCCATGACTTTCGAGTAGTGGAGCAACCCCGGCTCCAGTAGCAGCCCCAGCCTAAGGGAGGGTAGCATCCCAGCCTCGGGGAGTGGGGCACCCCCACCCCAGTAGCGGCTGTGGACTTCGAGTAGGGGAGCATCCCCTGACCCAGTAGCAGCCCCCGCCTCGGAGTGTAGCCATCGCAGCCTCGGGGAGTGGAGCACCCTGGCCCCAGTAGCGTCTGTGACCTTAAAATAAATAGAGCAACCCCAGCCCCAGTAGCAGCCCAGCCTCAGGGAGTGCAGTAGCCCTGGCCTTGGGTAGTGGAGCACCCGCGGCACCAGTAGCAGCCCCAATAGCGACCACGACCTCCGAGTAGTGGAGCAGCCTTTGACCCAGTAGCGTCACAGGGAGTGTAGCAACGCGGCCCCAGTAGCAGCCCCGCCTCAGGGAGTGTAACCATCCCAGCCTCACGATGTGCTGGGGTTCGACTTCCCTCTAGAGGATGTGTTAGACATTTCGTTGCCAGAGGCTGTCTATGAGTTGAGGGCTGAACTACAACAGTTCAGGAAGGAGTCATGTCTGAATTAAAAAGCGATAGGAGAGGGTCTGAGGATCATGAGGGAGAAGAGTACAGTTTTTCTGGAGGAGAATGAGGTGTTGGAGGTGGCTACAATCGGGCATCTGCATGCTATAGTGTGCGGGACGAGATAGTGGAAAAGTTGATGTCGTACAACTCAGACCAGAGGGTCATCAGAAGGAAACTTGCAGATGTGGTATTTGCAGATAGAGAGAGATGTGAAGGTAATGTAGTCGGGTTGAAGGGTAAGAAAAAACTGGATCCGAAAAAGGTGGCAGCAATTCTTGTTGCGTTTGGTCACCTGTGTCCGACATCAGATTCTTAAGAAGAATGGCGAGCAGCAGTGAGGGTGATTGATTCTGCTAGCAGAAACAGCAGGTCAAAGCAAGACAGAAGAACAGTTCTCCAGTTTTGTATATATACCAAGTAATGCGAGTTGATGCATAGATCATGCATAGAATCATAGACCTTTTGTTATCTCAACCTTTCATTGAAGAAAGTATAAGTGTTTGTGCCAGGAAACACTCTTCCCTCACAAAATTGTAGTCTTACTTATAGTTCCCTAGTTATTTATAAGAACAATGCTTTCACGGAGCAGCACCGACCCCAGGAGCAGCCCGACGTCAGGGAGTGGAGCTGTTCCAGCCTCAGTGAGTGGAGTAGCCCCGACCTCAGGAGTGTAGCAGCCCGGGCCACAGTAGCAGCCCTGGCCTCAGGTAGTGAAGCAGCCCGGTTCCAGTAGCAGCCCCAGCCTCAGGGAGTGTAGCGATCACAGCCCCAGCAGCAGCCCCGGCCTTAGGGAGTGTAGCCATCCCAGCCTCAGGGAGTGGAGCAGCCCCGGTCTCAGTAGCAGCCCCAGCCTCAGGGAGTGGAGCAACCCCGGTCCCAGTAGCAGCCCCAGCCTCAGGGAGTGGAGCAGCCCCGGTCTCAGTAGCAGCCCCAGCCTCAGGGAATGGAGCAGCCCCGGTCTCAGCAGCAGCCCCAGCCTCAGGGAGTGGAGCAGCCCCGGTCTCAGTAGCAGCCCTAGCCTCAGGGAGTGGAGCAGCCCTGGTCTCAGTAGCAACCCCAGCCTCAGGGAGTGTAGCAGCCCGGGTCTCAGTAGCAGCCCCAGCCTCAGGGAGTGTAGCCATCCCAGCCTCAGGGAATGGAGCAGCCCCAGGTAATGGAGCAGTCCCGGCCTCAGGTAGTGGAACAGCCCCAGCCTCAGGTAGTGGAGCAGCCCCGGTCTCAGTAGCAGCCCCAGGGAGTGGAGCAGCCCAAGAGAGTGGAGCAGCCCTGGTCTCAATAGCAGCCCCAGCCTCAGGGAGTGTAGCAGCCCCGGTCTCAGTAGCAGCCCCAGCCTCAGGAAGTGTAGCCATCCCAGCCTCAGGAAATGGAGCAGCCCCAGGTAGTGGAGCAGTCCCGGCCTCAGGTAGTGGAGCATAATTCACGAAGTTACGCATTCAGTATAGCCTACCTTGTTACAACTTTTGCGAAATTAATAATAGCATAACATCGTTGAAAATGGACATGCGTAGTAAGTTAAATGATATGCAAACTGCCCATTGATTTAGTGTGTGTTTTCTCTCGATGTGTTTCCTGGATGTATAACAGTATTGCGTGGGTAGATGAAACACCACGTGCGTTTCGCAGTCGATCATTGCTGCTGCAATGGAAATGTTTACAATTACTATGGAAATGTTTACAATTTCGCAGTACTATTAGGGCTGCCGGTTGGCTATTCTCATAGACATATAGATGGCAAATTACTTGGGGAAAATGTATCAAATTTCTATGAATACTATAGTTCTTTCCAAAGAACTACCAAAACATTTTTTTTCGGCCAAAATGTAGCCCGCAATGTATTGAAAACAGTTTGGCCTGAGTAAAACTCTCAGGGCAAAATTTGATGGTGAGTAAAGGAGCTCTTGGGCATTTGGCAACCCTGATCAGCTGTTGATTTTTTTTCAGCAATAATAATGCTACTCAATATTGGAGAACTGCTACGCCAAAAAAATATTGCATAGCAACTGTTGCTATATTCAATTTTTTTTGAGGAAATCGAACACTGGATATGGGTAGCATTTCCTTGCACCCATTTGCCGAGCAGTCGCCTGGTTGCATTAGGTAATCGCAAGAGGATGATCTGCATCTGTTGATTTTCTAACCTTCTGACCATGTGTGAATCTGGAAACATATATTTTTTGTGGGGCTGGGAGCCTCTTCAATTTTTGCCTCCCAATTAGTGAAGTATAGGGACATGATCATTTATTGTCATTATTCATTCTTCCACTATTCTCAAATTTTCACAATAGCACCACTATTGCCAAGTTCCCTAACAGGTGGACCAAATGAGCGATGCCATACAGGTGGTAGGTAGCACGGTGCAGTGATTTGAGTAGTCCGCTTGCACCAAATAGGCCCGAGTTCAAATCTGACCCGTGCCTTGCGTGCTTGTAAAAAAGCTGTACGGCAGTTGTTGATGGTTTTGCAATTTCCGGTTTCGTCAAACAGCTGCATTGCAGTTGTTGATGGGTTTGTTGTAGTGGTTAGCAATTAATTCGGGAAAAATTAGGTTCATTGGTTAGGTTCAGCACTGCTGTCTTGCAGTGGTGGCAGACAGGTTGATACCACCTCTCTCACTCAGCAGTAGAAAGTGGCTAAATGCTGAGGCGTTACACTCACGTCCGTCGGATGGGGATGTTAATAGTTACAGGTCCTGCCTTGTTATGCTATGACTAGTATGAGCATTGTTCAAAAAGAGAAAGTAGGCTATCCCCAGTGTTCATTCATGATCACACATAGCTTCAGGGTTCATTGATGAGCCATAGGCTGTGTTTTAGTCAACTGTTAGCTGACTGTTAGTTGACATATATGGTCATCCCCATACCATATATAGTATGGAGATGCCCATATATGTAAACTAACGGTGAACTAACAGTTGACTAAAACACGGCCAGTCATAAACTATAATCTATGCGAATGCATGCCCATCCTTGTTTTTATTCCTTTTTGTGGTGGGAGTATGGTCTGGGTATATGGCATGCATGTATCTCTTCCCCAAGGTCAGGTGACGCTCTCACGTGATTCCGGATTGCATAGCATGTTAATCGATAGAATGTAGCATAAATTGATAATTTATTTTATTTAAATTCGCTTGTTTTAATATTTTTCCAATCAGATGTGATATTTAAGGAATAAACTGCAAATGAGAGACTGTTACTGGGGAATAAACAGTCGAGACTCTAAATTTAGCTGAATAACGGACGAGGCGGAGCCGAGTTCGTTATTCAGCTAAATTTAGAGTCGAGAAAATGGAAATAGAAATCGTGGAAAATGAAGGTTTTTAGGGATAAATTAGAATACGGGCATCAGACTGCAGACTTGTACACGTCCAATAACAGATAGGGGGTTACCCCAATAAGCCAATCAAATAATCACTTCTTTGGCGGTTCCTAGGCCAGAGTCATAATTACATTAAATAACTGGCGGATGAACGTGCCGATCTAGCGCGTACACCGAATAACTATATTTCGAAGATCCGCCGACCATGCACAGTCGGCTGCACGTCTACACTGCATGCATGCAAATGACGCTAATTATTCAATATTGTCTGGGGGATTGAGACTCGGTCGTTCGATCGTTTCTTCTATAGCCTAAAACTTAATCTCACCTTGGAAAATTATAAAGCCGATGTATGCATGTGTTGCAAAAGAGGCAAACACGGTCATCTAGCCTATACACGAACTAGGCTGCGCAGTCGGGTGAAACAAAGAACCTTCAACCTAGTAATATTATAGGGTGAAACCGGTATTCCTACGTGTGCGTGTGTGAACGTAAACGTTTGTAGAGTTTTAAACAGATATAACGTACGCAACACGTTACCTTTAACACATACAACAATCAACAAACGGAAGCGTGATCAAAGCAGCGTGCGCGTCGAACTACAGCTGTATGTGCGTGTAACTTAGTTACTTGCGCGTGTCACCGTATAAGGAAGAACTGAGATACGCGCTACGCGAAGTTCGACTACGCGCAATACTGTCGTCATGCACAGTGCGTATAATCAGGGGCACCGTTACTGAGAACGCTGAACAACCGTTCAGAATTGCGCTATTAAAATGAGACGCCGCTTCAACGTCGACGTTTCACAACGATGTTGTGACTTTATTTTGAACATGTGCATTATGTTTTACGTTTGTTTGCAGGGTAAATGTTTTGACACTATTCCGGTGAAATCTAGTCTAATTTTTAGAGTTTTTCATTGCGTAAATCGCATTGTACGAATGAACGGGGTTAATCATTGGCCATGTGTGCGTCCTCTACATGATAATGCGTTCTTCGGGGGATCATTTCATCGCTGGATGAATTCGGCGTGCGCCCTCGTAAATAACTCGCATTATCCCCGTGATCGTGAACCAACCTGGGTACGTCTGTCTCTACGCCCTCCTATTGCTCTGAAAAGTTGAGATTACTGGCATGTTATTGCAGAATGATAGTCATGTGACGCGGATTAGCCAATCAGATTTGAGGATTTCATCAAAACACAGAGAAAGGTTGTAGAATTATGTATAATCATGATAGTTATACCTACAGAAATACAATTATTTTTTTGTTATCTCCCAACTCTTATAACACCCGACGGAGGTATTATACGTACACATTTTTAAGATACATGGTAACTAAACGTTATCATTCCGGTAATGTATTCTTTCTATACGTGAATTAGATTTATGCACCTTTTTAGCTGCGGGCAGTAGCTCTACAAATCATCATGTCTCTCCTTCCGCTTGTAACAAACGCTGCAAAATATGTTAATAACACACGTTGTCAAATCGGCAGCGCTATTACACAAAGAACTTATATGATACTAGTCTACCAGTAAAGAGTACCAAGTCGGCGGCGCTATTACTCAAAGAACTTACTGAGATGATCCTAGCCTACGAGTGAAGAGTATATACCAAATCAGCGGCTCTATTGCACGAAGAAGTTAAACAGAAAAGAAAGTAAACAGTAATCAGTCCGTTCGTTAATGAAAAACGTTGGCCTGCAGCTTCCGAGATCCTATCGACCTCGTTTTTCGATTACATATGGCCAAGTGAAGAACAACTTATTTCTCCCACTCGCTTCTTTGTTATGGCCACCTCGCTTGTTACTATTTGGTACCGTAATGTGCCAGAAATTTGCAAAAAATACATTGAAAATTTACCAAAACAATTCAATTTTTACACTTGGGAATTCCCATGTTTATATTCTACATGAAACTCTTTTAAATGTTCACTTTATGTAATAACGTTTTATGTTAAATAAGACATTTGTGAATGACCCGATAAAAAATTGAGCTTCGACAATGGAGCTTGTTAATAATTTAATGTATGTTGTAAAATAGCAACAACAAAAACGAAATAGTAGGCTAAATATCAAGACCCGCCCGTTTTACTTGGCATAATAAAATAAAATCACTCACATACTTACAGCAATGCAGTCGCCCAGGATCTTTGAACTCCTATACACGTTAGGTCATGGCCAAGTAAATTAGAATCACTATTAGGATACATACTCATAGCAATGCAAACGTTAGCCCATGAACTCTCAACTCCTATATACGTAAGATCATGGCCTAATGAAATTAAATCACTAGTATATACTTAAAGCAATACAGTCCTTAGCCCATGATCTCTCAACTTCTATACGCGTAAGGCCTTGGCCTAATACAATAAGATCACTAGTATATTCATACAGCAATGTAGTCCTTAGCCCATGATCTCTCAACTCCCATACACGTTAGGTCATGGCCTAGTAAAATCAAATCACTGGTCTATTACTTACAGCAATGCAGTCCTCATCCCATGATCTCTCAACTCCTATACACGTAAGGTCATGGCCTAATAAAATCACTAGTATATACTTACAGCAATACAGTCAGTCCTCAGCCCATTATCTCTCAACTCCTATATACGTAAGGTCATGGCCTAATAAAATAAAATCACTAGTGTAACTGTACTTACAGCAATACAGTCCTTAGCCCATGATCTCTCAACTCGTATATACGTAAGGTCATGGCATAATAAAATACAATCACTAGTATATACTTACAGCAATACAGTCCTCAGCCCATGATCTCTCAACTCCTATATACGTACAAGGTCATGGCCTAATAAAATAAAATCACTAGTATAACTGTGCTTACAGCAATACAGTCCTTAGCCCATGATCTCTCAACTCCTATACACGTAAGGTTATGGCCTAATAAAATAAAATCACCAGTATATCCATACAGCAATGCAGTCCTTAGCCCATGATCTCTCAACTCTTATACACGTAAGGCCATGGCCTAATAAAATAAAATCACTGGTATATACTTACAGCAATACAGTCCATGATCTCTCAACTCCTATACACGTAAGGTCATGGCCTAATACAATAAAATCACTTAGTATATACTTACAGCAATACAGTCCTCAGCCCATGATCTCTCAACTCGTATATACGTAAGGTCAT
>JAODUJ010403944.1:0-14838 GCA_027564615.1 Psolus chitonoides
GGTTGACCCGGGATCAACGTTGACCTCTCACTTCCGTCTTGTTTAGCAACAATGCACAGTTAATTACATTTTACGCGTGGTTCTCGAAGGCAATAACTTTCAACTTCATGCGTTGTGATAGGCTCGCACTCGGGGCTGACCCCGAGCTCGGGGTTAAGTGTAAACGATCGGAGGTTCAACGTGGGTGAGTAGGCTGACCCCGCGCTCGGGATCAGAATTGTAAGTGTATCTGCCCAGGGTAATTTTCAAAAACAATATCATAGGCTACAGTTCATCCCCCAGTTCATCATCATCATCTCCATTTTATGTCATGTTTACTCAAAATTATGAGGTTAGCTGGGCGATGACATGCCTCCACCGATCTTCGCCTCCTCACCATCAATTTAAAGTGTGGTAAGATCTTCCTCCACACATTTCCTCCATGTCAACTTGGTCTGCCTTGTTCATATTGATAAATGCATACCATATCGTTGCAACACTAGGGTACAGTACATGTATATTTCTAACTGTCATAATTTTCTCTCCTCTCATTGCAGACGCCATCTTTGATTGACATTTTGCACCGAATTGACCAAAGTCAGCATTCCAGCAGACGAAAGGGGAACATCAAAGGAGACCATGGGGTTGTAAAAATGGCAGATCTTGAGAGCTTCACGTCTGCAGCTTATTTCAAGGAGAGAAAATGTGAAATTTTCAGGGCACCAGGGTTTCTTTTATTTATTTTTGTTGGAGCAGATGGAATTTCTTTTTGTTTAAATGACATAGTCCAACATGAGCAGTAGCTTAAGTAGAAACTCCAATGTTAGAAAAAGTTTTAGATTGGAAATAACTCTTGAGAAGAGTTTTATAGGAACTTCCACTTCCGGGTCGGCCACTTCACCCAAGACCGAAAACCCAAATTCTTCGAGAGAATTTTCAACCACCAGAAATTGGGGCAGCGATTCTAAATTACTTGGAGGTGACCAATCAGTCCCAGTCGGGCATAAGAAATCCGCTTCATCTGGAAGCCTAGCAAAGTCAGCAAAGGTGAAAAATATAAAAAGCCAGTCGGAACATAATATGAACCAAAGTGACATTGCCAATGGGGCTTCTGGTCAAAAGACAAAACCCGGACCTGTCTCACGAATAAAGACGGTTATCCGCTCGACAAAGGAAACTATTGTAGAGAGACTCCCAGGTGGCTCTTCCAAATCCTCTTCAGGATGGCTTTCACGCTCCCGCCCGAAGAGCTTGGGGGCATCCCAACGTTTCGGTGTCCAATGCAATGGCAATATACGGCCAAGAGACACAAGCTTCTCTCCTCCTCGTGAACGGAAATCTGCCGCAAAGGTAGATCGCAGCCGTTCGTTCAACGGTAAGAGTCGCGTAAACCTGGACGGGTTCGTCTCCAAGAGGTGTGACATCTGGGAACGAAAATCTAGGGATTCCAGTCCTGAACGGTTAACATTTTTGCCTGTCGATTTGCCATTTTCTAATTCAAAAAGAAAATCGCTCGTAAAAGAGAGGACAGCTCAACTCTTTGAGCCCAAGTCTTCTGATAACTCATCATTACCTAGTAAGAAACAATTACTCTTAGATTTAAATGGTAGGACTCCAAAAGGCAAAGCATCCAAGGATAAACCACCTAAGCCGCAACTGAAACCAAAACGTATAAATCTATTTAAACGTGGTTTGCCAGTGAAACCCACCGAAGCTCACTGTAAAAGTCCGGGAAAGAGCGACGGACATGTACTGAAAGACCCCTCAAACCCAGAATCTGCACCAGGTGAGGGGCAAACGAACAGAGAACAAGTAACAATGGGGAAAACATGCAGCTTACACCAGGAGGGGAGCGTTATAGAGGACGACTATGGAGTAGATGCATTGAAAACAGGGTACGACCATTGTAATGGGATTACAACTCCTAGTCCTAGTCATTCTAAGTCATCTCCTGAAAGGAGATCCGTAAACTATGAGAAAGAGAACCAAAATGCTGTCTTGCCATCCAAACATAGGACCACAAGCAATTCCTCCAAAACGACAACGACGGAGGCAGTGCAATCAAACAGCTCTGTGCCTAATGGGGTTTTAACAGAGAGGCAAGATAAGACTGGACCGAACACAGATATATCAGACAGGCCTTTAGAAGTCCCCAAACGACAAACAGTAGCAACTTTAAATGGAGTAAAGCTAGTGGAAGATGTGTTTGTTAATGCGGACGTTCGTGAAAAGAAGGGACCTTCCACCCCGAATGCGGTTACCAAAATTGATGACGATGATGTGTTTGAAAACTGTGAGGTTGTTGAAAAGAGACAAACAATTGCAACGATAAATGGGGTGGAGTTAGTAGAAAGAGATGATGTATCTGAAAAGGGGGGCTATTACTTCATTGACGTTGTGAACAAGACACGAGACCAGCTTAATGAACTGTCGAAACGATCTGAAAACGACTTGGAATCAGAACTACCGGAAGAAGGTAAAGTTTAATTTAATAAGCTATGTTCACATGTAGCCAGCAACAGTAATAACAAACAGTGATAGTTAAAACAACAGAAATCTTGGTAACATACAGATACATTCACATACAAGCAAAATGGCCAATGGGTTGTCACTTCCAGCAAAAAACGGTGGAAGGGTGGAACTGGAAGCTCAATCTTCCAAATTTAGTTCCAAAAGCAGCATCTAATTGACAATGGTGACATTGAAACATTGATGTTTTGATGTTTTGTTTTGGTCCCATACAGTTCCTCCTGGTCTGATCCAAACTTTCTACAGTAGCTTCAATTACTGTGTTTACAGTATCATACAGTAAACATGTGGCAATATCGGTGAAAAGTGCAATGAGTCTTTGCGGAATTAGCTGGATGTAGTTTTAGCGGATACCGGATTGCGCGAGTACCATTGCTGTACCTTCTGTATTAACAGCAATCATTTTGCTCTTGATGTCACTGTTACCATTGCTGTTGGCATACAGTATCAGTGTTAATGTAGCTTTATTTTGCTCCAGGGTTGCCAGATTCGCCTAACACAACCAACCAAATTAGCCAAAATTAGCAGCCACATCGGGTTAAAAAACACCAAACCTGTAATTTGTTGTATTTTCTCATCCAAACCATTTCAGAAAATGACAAACTTGTGTTTTTTTGCTGGTAAAACACCAAATCGACAACCCTGTTCCACTCCAATACTCCTCACCTAAATGCGGTACTTGCCATGTGTATTGGCAAAGGTAATAGTACCAATCCACATGCTGGCAAAAAGTGATGAGTGTTTGGGTGGCATTCTACCAAGGAGGGCAATCGTATGGATCGGTACTAAATTTTGCCAACTCAGCATGCATCTGACAGATAATATAGGCTTCTGTCAGTATTATCATACTATCGATGCATCCTCTAATCCTGGCTAGGATTTTACTGTAACTATTACAATCCCATCCTGCTGCTGGGACCGCCATTTAACATCCTCATATGACAGACGTGAGTGAAACTCTCAGCCTTTAGCCACTTTTCTAAATGCTAGAGGTGGTAGCAACCTGTCCATCATCACTGCAGAACAGCCATGTCAAAACCTATTCCCCCCCGTATGAATTGCTCCCCACTGCAACAAAGCCATGAACAACTGCATAGCTTTTTGATGAGCAAGAATCAAGGCACGAGTGGGATTTGAACCAAGGCCTCTTTTGTGCAAGCGGAACACTTGACCCACTTCACCATGCTACCAACCTAGTTACTGTAGTTCAGTAGTTAATATCAGAATTCAGGCCATGCAACATATATGATTTTGTTGGCAGAACACAGGAGCACACTCAAGCTTTGTGAGGTGTTTACTGTGTGAAATTCCTAATCATGACTACTTGATTCATCATCATCATCCGACTTGATTACAAATTTAAATTTATTTCAGGACTTTGCATTTCCCCAAATTCAATGTTGACTGTGCTTTTGGATTTCAATTTGATAATGTCAGTATTGAATCAAATCAGCTTCACAACTGTGGCAGTGTAATTAGATTTTGAAGTAACGTGACTTGTATCTAGGAAAGTGATGTGTTTTGTAGACAGTACTCTAATGCGTTCTAGTTACAGAATGTCTCAGAAATCAGACCATCTCAGAAACATTAGAATCAGACAGATCTGCTTCAATAAATCCCATTCAGGGTAAGAACTTGGCCAAGTGGACTAGAAATCAGCTCTGAATGTCACGGGAGTGATTTGGAAAAATAAATAAAAATGTCAAGCTCTTCATAATGATTAGTAATTAAAGGGTTAACTAGGTTAAAGGTGAAGAGGAATGGTAGGTTAAAGGTGAAGAGGGATGGGTGGGGTAGTACATAGCAAATAGAATCAAATTAAAAAAAAAGGTGTGTTTGTTTGTATCGTGCGACAAACACACAGATTAACATCACTTACTCTACCTGTTTTCTTGGTTACAATATGCGAATCACCGAGTGACATAGGAAATGGGTACGTAAAGCTGGTAAATATCCGAACCAGGTAAGTTTTGGAGTGTTAACGTCTTTGAGTAAGCTGGTAAATATCAAACCAGGTAAATTTGTTATTCCACTGTGCAGTATTTGCGGGACCGCGGAGACAAGGACTTTAGCTTTGTCTGCCTTGGGCATTTGGGCTGCCCTGAACTGGGATTTGGGCCGCCTTAAACTGGGAAAAAATTATGACCCTCAAGTAGCCAAAATTCATATATTGGGCCGCTTCAATTATTAGCCCCCACCCCTCCACCTGAAAATCGGCCCCACAGTCCCAGATTTGTTTAACAATTTATTCCAATAACGGTTGATATAGCAAATCTGAATAAACCATTTATTTTTGCCAAAATTATGGTGTTGTTTGTGTACCTTGCATGTAGCATCTTCATTGAATAAAATGTGCTCTGCTATACAAGGTAAATTTCACACTGGTTACACACCGATTAGATTGCCTGCAGCATGAATTTAAACTGTCATCGAAATGGGCGAGTGCATGGTTGCATCAGACACAGTTATACGCTTTCCCATCCATAACACTTGTACAACGTTGTTCTATTGCTCTAGTGATACAGGAAGGCGCGACTTAAATGCCAAGCGGCCTAGAAGGAAATACATGTTCATTAAACAGTGATGTTGCTATGAGAGAGCCAAAGGAAGAAAATAAGGCCTGATTTAATGATTTCCTCCACAGATCTAGACCCTAGTAATATAATGGAGGACTTGTACTGTGATAGGTTTAGCTGGGGAAACTCTTGAATACAAAGACAGGATAATCATAAGATGATTTGATATAAGCCTGCTCTAATTCATAAAGAAGGTTGAAACTGGAAAACTTGTCACTTAATACAGAGCACACTTCAAAATTGTCATTTGAAATGCAAGGTAAAACAAATTCCACTATGATTGGCAAAGAAGACTGACTCCCCCCTCCATCCCCTCCCCCCTAAAAAAAGAATTTTGAAACTAAAAAGAAGGGTTGTGTCACTATATACAGATTATATTTCCCCAAACACTAACTATCTGTAGTGCCATCAAATCTTGTTTTGTTTACAAACTGTTTCAAAATTGTCATTTAAAATGTAAGGTATATAAAACATAAATACCACCCAGCAGTGGCAAAGAAGCCTGCCTCCTTCCTTTTCCATATTATACTAATTCCTTCCATATTGAGATGGAAGATTTAATATCAAATAAAATTTAAAATGTTTTATCTCCCCCTCCACCCATCTGCAAAACCTCCCATGCTCTATCCTGCTGGAATTACCCCCCTCCCCGCAAGTCCAGGTGACACATTCGATTCCGTAATATGATATGAGATCATGTGTGCCAATTTATTCTCCAAAATGTAGAATGACACCCCCACATCACCCCACCCTCTAATATTGACCCTCATGCATGGGGTGATCATATAACATTTGGCATCCATTTCCAGTTGCATATTCGAATAAGCATCTATTTTGAAAAACTTGATAGTTTCATTTACAATATGAAACTTAGCAATGCAAACTGGAAATATTTTAAAAACATGAAATCACTGAGAAATTCATGGCGTGTTTTACCTAGAGAAGCACTTGATTTTCTTACATCTCCACTTGTTGTGTATACAGTACATGTGTCTTCTACACTCCTCAATGTCATATTTGATTGGCAATCTATTCTTCTTACAGCAAGTGGACGGTTACGTGCAGCTATTGGCAAGACCAACCTACTCACCACGAAGAAGTTCAAACAGTTCCGAGGACTATGTGAAGAGAATGTAAGTCAGGAGGATTTATAAATTACATACTGTTCTGTATATTGTTATTTGCAATAATCTAGGGGCATGACTAGCAGCAGATTTAACAGTCAGCAGTTGCTGATAGGGCCAAAATTTGGGAAAATTAGGCCCAAAATTGGGCCCCTTGTTGTGTGGAGTCGCCTCTACAGTCTACCCTAGGGCCCCTGCCTCAAGCTGCTGGCAGGGCCCTTTTCCTCAAGTCTGCCGCTGGGCATGTCATCAGTTGTTGTGCCAGTGGGTGGTCCAGCCCCTCCCTTGATAGTGCCCCCTCCCCTCCTGTCAGGGAAAAAATTACCTTATGCTAGGGAGAAAATTTGAAGAGCTATACAATGCACTATGTACAGTGTTGTTTTCTGGACCACTATTGGGGGACTCGGACCACCCGCCAGGGAAGAGGTTACGGGCAGCTATTGGCAAGACCAACCTGCTCACCACAAACAAGTTCAAACAGTTCCGAGGACTATGTGAAGAGAATGTAAGTCAGGACGATTCATAAATTACATACTGTACAGTATCTTCATTATCTTGTAATTTTCACTAATCTAGGGGCATATCATCAGTTGTTGTGCCAGTGGGTGGTCCAGCACCCCCCCCCCCTCGGCAGTGTCCCCCCTACTGTCAGGGAGAAAATTACCTCATGTTAAGGAGGAAATATGAAAAGCTATACAATGCACTATATACAGTGTTGTTGCCTGGACCCCCTATTGGGGGACTCAGACTACCCGCCAGGGAAGATGGTCCCCCCCCCCCATGGGCAATTTCTGCACATGGCATGTACAGACCTTGAAACTGTAACATAACCAAACTGCCCCAAACTTCCCAGGGATGGCTGGTGTTTGATTGATAGAGGTAGAGAGAAGGGTGGAATATGCTGGTGGACACATTTCAGTGTGCAATACAGTACATAGAGAGACTAGCTTCATCAGAAAGTAGGCAATCCTAAATCCGTCCTTTTCTCAGCCTCTTTGTCCTCCCCCATCCCCCCAAAGAGTAAACTAGTTTGAGGAGCTCTCTCCACTCACAAATTTCATGGTCAGCATTGAATTCATCTTGACCAAAAGAGTATTTGACTCTTTAAGCTTTCCATTTATAATAACTTTCAGGTTTAGAAACCTTTAATCTTCGAACAATTACTGCACAGTGACACACTGAATCACTAGCGTAGCTTGGGTGTTGAAAGTGCGGGTAGCAGGCAGAGAGGGCAAAGTGTACACATTTGCCTACAAAACTACAAATTTACTGACAAAACGCACATTGTCAATTATCCTATGCGCCCCTCCCTTTTGGCTATGCTAGTGCACTGGATGGTCAGAGCTGTCAATTCATTTCATGAGGGAGGCCATTTCATGCCACCAACATTACACACACTGTATGGTGTGGAACATTGACAGCTCAATTGCCTTGTGTGGAGTTTTGACTAAGTCATAATTTTTATGGTCGGGGCTGTTAATTCATTTCATAAGGGAAAGCAGTTGACCTTCAAAGGTTGCAGGCATTGCACACCAATGGTATGAAACATTGAAAGATCCATTGCCTTGTGTGGAGTTTTGGCCAGTCACAACTTCTTATGGTCTTGGCTGGTAATTAATTTCATAAAGGAAAGCCGTTGGCCTTTAAGTTTGCCAACATTGCACACATCGCATGGTATGAAACATTGACAACTCACTTGCCTGTGTGGAGTTTTGACCAGTCAGAAATGTTATGGTCATGGCTGGTAATTAATTTCATAAGGAAAAGCTGCTGACCTTTAAACTTGCCAACATTGCACACATTGAATGGTGTGAAATATTGACAATTCACTTGCCTTGTATGGAGTTTTGACCAGTCATAATTTTATTGATCATTTATCATCATTATTGTTAATTCATCTCATAGGGGGAAGCAGTTCAAACCAGCTAAATGAATCCCTTTTTCAACAGCATGTACAAGAAATTTGAGGTTCGGCTTCGGGTAAAAAGTCACAAATATGTACATTTGAAAATGATATTAATTAAACTCTTTGTTGAATAGTTACTTGCATTTTCCTCCTATTAAACAAAAAATCCGCAAAAATTTGCTAAATTGTTTCGGTTCAGAAAAAACTACGAGTAGTACATACTACATACACTGTAGTACACTTTGCTGATATCATTTTGGCCACTGTGGTAGATCCCCCTTCGACGTCAATTAACTCATGGAATGTCTAGGTAATTAACGTAACTAGAACAAAAAAGAAACAAATCAAATTTGGAGTATGAAGTTTTGACATACAGTACTGTGTAGTCTTTTATTCTGTGCAAGTTTAAAGGAGATCTGCTGCATGTCACTTGACCTTTAAAGGTTGCCAACATTGCCCACAGTGAATGGTATGCCATATCCTACCTGTAGCTGGAGTAAATGAAATACCTATATGGAGCTCTGATAAATCAGTTTTCATGGTTAGGCCTACTACTTGTTTTAAATTCGACTTATGGAATATTGCATGCCCACAGTACACATATTTAATTGTACATATCAAACATGGACAGCTTAAACATCCATTTGTCTCACCCTAAGTGAATTTCACACCCTGTGAGGCTAAATTCTTCATCAGTTAACGTGCCATACACAATTTCAATTTAGCTGACCATTACCCTACTGCAGACATCTGGAAGATTTTTCATGGTTGTATTCGTTAATTCATCCCGTGGGAGGGAGCAACAATTCTGACATTTTAAAGCTTGTCCACATTATATGTGCTAAATGGAATTGAACACTGTCACTACAGTTAAGACTTTTGTATGGTACCGTTGTCACATAATTAACATCGTCTTGCAAGTTTTCAACAACGGATGTAGGATCTCACGGTAAGATGAACCAGTTCGACGGTGTCAGGATGAATGGACAGCACTGCTGGCTCATCAAATTACTATTTCTTAAAGATCGTCGTGAGTCATCTCGCAGCCAAGTATTTCAACATCACTAGGTAGGCTGCCTGTCACATTAGTCAAAACAGGTAAAACTAATTGGTTGCTTGGTGGGTGTTGTACGCCGATGACGACATTGAGACATTCTCAGAGAGAGGGTTATTTGGAATGCGGATGCTCCGTCGCCGTCATCGTACATGTTTAGAGACAGGTTCGACTGGGCTCATTGTGATGGCATAATAGACAATTATTACTGTTTACCCGGGGGGTCCTTATAACTGTGAGTGTTTACATTGTTTATATGTTACTGGATTGTGACATTCAACATAATCATAATCAGGGTTGTCACCACGCCGGGCGGTGCTACCCGGCTCTCAAAAGTTCCGCCCGGTACTCAAGGTCAATTACAGCCTTACCGCCCGAGTATCAAAACCCTTTCTGAATGCCACCATTTTGCATGTAGGCACCATCAGGATTTAAAAAATTCTCAAAAAAAAAAATTCCCCTTATACCCCTCCCCCAGGACGCGCGTCAATGTCACAAATTCTGGTGACAACCCTGGTGGGGGATAGGCTTAATGTCATTAGCGTCGATCCTGGCTGGGGGGAGAGGGGACATGTTCCCATTAATATTTTCAGTGGGGGGGGGGGGGGGGAATACTGTAATATCCAATATCCCTCTGAACAATTTTACCAGAGGTAATGAATAAATGAGAAATATTGTTGCTTTATTGCTAGGAAAGTGACAATACATGAGAAATATGGCCGAGGTGTGGCCTATCCGGCTTTATAGTGAATAGTCTTCACACATATTTCATCACAGATCACAATAGCATCCAGTCGGACCCGCTGGTGTGAGCTATAAATATATACACGGCAAAAGGGAGTTGAATTTGTATAACACTCCGTTTGCATCTGATGCAATCGCAGGGTTGAGTCAAATTCCTATGATTCAAAAATGGATGAGGTTAATTGAGTGTACTTCCTGTATGCAACATCCAATCACTGAACAATATATCCTAAGATTTTTCTGCCATCCTGGATTTCTCAAAAGGGGGCCCTGGATCTGTCCGGTACGGTTGTTTTGATGAAAATGTGCAGGTATAATTATGAATAAATAGTATAATGTAAGTATCCACAGGCATACATGTATATGAACTTTGCTGAAATAACATTTCCAACCAAAACTTAGGCTGCGTTGGAGCCTTAATCAGTGCAGGATTTAGGCCTAGACATGTAGGCCCGTTTCTCCCCTCCCCAAAAATATAATTTTCGTAACAAAAAATTGGGGGGGGGGGTGCGGAATGGCTGGGCTGGAGTGCTCTCTGGCTGAAGCCTTGAAGACCAGAAGCCTACTATAGATTTGGGATGAGAGAAAGGACAATGAGAAACAGGATGTTCTTCGATGATGAAGACTCCGGAGACCTGTTAAGGAAGTTTAAGTTGAGCTGTTTCTGATCACCATTTCATAATTACACCTATTAATAGTGTTACCTCCATGATTATATAGTGTTGACTGCAGGCTATAAACTTTGACACTTGGTTGTGTAATTCGTATCAGTATGGAGCACACTATTTGTGTTAAAGCAATGGCGTGATGTGCATAGGATTTCCGGTAAATTCAGGTGTGATTGGGTGGCTGGGGCCCGAGTTCCCATTTCCAACTGAGCAGAGGTGAGGGGCACCTCCTTCCCCTTCGCAGCTGCTACTTTTCTGAAATTTGCAGAAGTTCAATTTGTGCTCTCAATCAGTATATTCAATGATCTGGAGTGATGTTACTGGTGTATGATGAGACATACCGTAATTGTGCCAGTTCCACTGAATACAGGGATTCAACACATTTTTCATGCCAATTAAGCGGTGAACACACTTGTGCGATATGACACAACATTTTTGTCAGATGGACTGTACACACTGCAGCGATATTCTCGTTGCAGGCCGTTGTAAACACAATAGACTTTTCTCTGTCTGGAAATACTTCCCGTCATGTGCAACTTGCATGATACGTCTCACCCCTTTTGATTGGCCAAACCTAATATATCACGTTGTACGACAAAAGTTTTTAGCTGCGGGAGAGCAGCTCAAGCTGTTATTCCGTTCGGTCGTTCGCAAACGCTCCAAATTGGGGGCGCTATTTCAAAATTAACACTGTTCAGTCGTTCGCAAACGCTCCAAATTGGGGGCGCTATTTCAAAATTAACACTGAACATTGTTTTCACTTCCAAGGAAATTACCCAAAATTCGAGTAACACAATGAACTGAAGAGTAATCATCAGTCCGTTCCTTGGCCTGAAGCTTCCGAGATCTACTCGAACTTGTTTCATTAACATCCATGCAACAGAAATGTCATATCGCATCTTATCGCATGCATGCAGTGTGTTCGCTCCAATTGAAAATAACACCATTCAAATCGCCTTGCGACAAAAATGTTTAATTGTATCGTATCACACAAGTGTGTTCACCCCTTACTTCCATAAATTTGATGTATGTTCTGATACTTTTCAAGAATGAAGAAGGAATTTATCTTAAAATCAATTCTCAGTTTTTCAAGGTATTTATTTTTTAGAAGTTCAAACTCCAGGAAATAATTCAACACACATAGACCTGTGTGATATTATTTAACATGCTCAAGGTTCCATACCGAAGATGCAGTCAGATGGAGCAGTGAGACAATAGACACAAGATGGCCGCAGTAGGTACCTTGGGCGGGAAGGTCTATGGGGGAATATTATGAGGGCACGATACCACTATTATCTGTTAAGAGTGGTAATGGCGCTTCTGGGGGAGGGGTGTGAAAAGTCTATGTATTGGGGGGTATGCCATTAGACTTATTGCCAGAAGCATAATCAGACTTTCCCATTTAGGGGGGCTGAAGGGGGGAAAATATTTGGTGCAGGGGGAAATTTCGCTGCTTTTTGTGATTTTCGTGCAATATTTTTTCCCCCACTCATGTCAATTATGAGGCAAGCAGGGAGGGGGAAGACATTTGACTGGTGGGGCTCCGGTCCCCTCTGCCCCCTGCTGGTTACGCCACTGCTTATTGCATATCTTAACAAAGGAAACAGGAAGTGTAAAGTAATGCAAATTTCCCTGACTCGCAAAGTAATGCAACATGCTCAAGGTTCCATACCAAAGAAGAATTCAACTGACACTTAGGTAAGATGGAATATTCAGATTTGGGATGAGGGAAAAGGACATCTTTGGTAGCATGCAATGATGCATAAAATTATTAATAATATCATATTCTGCATTGATGTACATGACATCTACAGTGGTTCTTGAGCCTGGAGGGTGTACAGCCTCACCCTCTCCCATGTGTGATGTTGTCTACTGTAATCGGGGCAAAAAATAATTGTCTGATGAGGGGGGTGGGGCTATTTTGAGAGGGGAAGTAGTATTTTTCTATCATAATTATATACCACATCTCCCTTACGGCTCTATTCAGAGGGCTTTTTATAATAATTGTTGGCTAATCGCCCTTAAGACTCCAATGTATTTCGAGCCCTGACAAAAATATTGCTCTCTCTCTTGCTCCGAGTACTGTAGAAGATGGGGACGGAGTGGGGAGAACCTTCCCAAAAGCAATTTTTGGAGTGGAAACAAAAACAATTTGGGAAATGTTTACTTGGAGAAGGATAACACCCAGACATTGGAGGATTTTTTTGGCAAAAAGATATCGACCCCCCCCCTCCACCAAGAACAAGATTACTTGCCTATGCCAACGCCCTTGTCCTCTTTTCTTTTTTGTAAGAGCACAGGTTTTAGGTGCAAAATTTTGCTATCATTTCCATTTTTGAATTACGGTCAGTTTGAATTCAGTTTTCAGTTTTTGTAGTACATCGTCTGTTGTCCCCACTAGTGTTGCAGATAAGGATCCTTTTTTGCTTAGCAAAAAATGCTACACCAAATTAGTTTTGTATAGCAATTTACTAATTTTGTGTAGCGTTTTTCAACCAGCAATAAAATCGCACAAATTGTGGAAAAATACAACTAAAAGAAAAGTTAAGCCATGGGGCAAGACCATCCAACCCCAGCTTCCATTTTTTCACTGTTGCAAGATTTGCCATTTTTCATTCCTCCATGATAATACAGGTTGTCAAATGTCAAATCAATTCACAGTGTGCTGCAACTACACTACAGTAAAGTGCTGACCCACGTATCTATGTATTACGAGCCAACACTTCACATTAACTTTCAGAAAATTCTATTGTTATGCAGGGAGTCTTAGTGGTAAATGCACATCTGATATTGATATGAATGGCCAGGTCCCTACCATTTGACAAACAAGCCCACTTGTTTATCTGACCTAGATTTTCATTGACCTAAATTTGCAGGAAAAGCAAGGTGATATAGTGTGACCGTCAGTTTAATTCTTCTCGAAACTCCGACAAGATTCAACATACCGACCCAACTGAGTAAGTTCTAATCGCTACACGATGAGTCATTCACTGCACTTACGAGCAGAACTGTCTGTACAATATCTATGCCATTTGCTAGGTAGAGCAACATACCGTAGCTATGGCGCAAAGTGTATTATATGGATGCTCGCGCTATAAACATGTCACCACCGTACACCCGTGGCAAGAGAGAGCGCGGTTGAGGGTAATGTTGCACTACTGTTCCCATTGGAACGTGAAGAAATTTCTCAATGATATCATTGTCATAACAGTATTATATCATTACTGTACCAGTCAGTGCACACTATGTTTATGGACACTACTATGATGTGCGGAGATTTTAATTCGATTGCTTTCGATATTGATGCAAGGTTTCGACACGATTATTTTTGGATTGTGATTTGATTTTACTTTGATAACATTTGCAGAGTTTAGGCTCACTTTGATCACAGATTTTTTTAGCCTTAACCACTTTATCATCAGGCTCCATTTGTATTGCTGAGAGAAGAGGTCACAAACCGGAGCCTTAACCCCTTTATCATCAGGCTCCATTTGTATTGCTGAGAGAAGAGGTCACACCTGTTTGCCATTCACCAAAACCAAT
The DNA here is from genome assembly GCA_027564615.1 of Psolus chitonoides. Classification (NCBI taxonomy): domain Eukaryota; kingdom Metazoa; phylum Echinodermata; class Holothuroidea; order Dendrochirotida; family Psolidae; genus Psolus; species Psolus chitonoides. The sequence goes on from JAODUJ010403944.1 coordinate 14,124, forward strand.
CACAACAGAAGCTACAAGACCAACAATTGCAGAACAGTTGTTGAGGATTCAACCCTGAGAAGCAGTCACTCAACCAACTACACCACACTAATTAGGTGTCACTATGCAAGACATCCATTCAACTTGAACCCACTACATTTATACATTGATTGGGTACTGCAAGTGTCACTTCTCAAGAGACAATCAATCTGAACCTGGCCCCTGAAGTAAAGGCAGTCACTTGGTCCACTACATAACATTAATTGGGTACTGTAAGTGTCACTTCTCAAGACACACATGCAATTTTGAACCTGGGCCTCTGAAGTGAAGGAAGTCCTTGAATCCACTACATAATATTAATTGGGTACTGTAGGTGTCACTTCTCAACCCAGCTGAAAATTCCCATTGGGTCCCATTGAAATTCTCAAAGGGACCCAATGGGACTAAAGGGAACCCAATGGGGCATGCCCTGCTTCAAATGGTTTGTGCAATTTGAACTATTCATCAATGGGATTTTCCAATAGGATTTTGAGCTTCAAAGGGACTTTTATTCTACAGTGGGATTTTCCAATGGGTATTTTAGCCTCAATGCGATTTTCAAGCTTCAATGGGACTGTTGAACTTCAAAGACCTATTGGAAAATCCCATTCAACAGTTTTAACAGGACTTTTAAGCTTTAATGGGACTCTTATCAATGGGACGTTCCAATGGGTCTTTTGAGCTACTGTTCTCCAAC
>JAODUJ010405054.1:0-14837 GCA_027564615.1 Psolus chitonoides
CATTTAACTATTTGCAACCTTATTTTTCATTTACCTGAGGAGGAAGATGTGAATCTTCGAAAACGTTTGTAAACATGTCTTTGATAAATATTTTTGTGCTGTGTTGCTCATTCATTTGGTTCTTTAATTGTACTATAAATATCATGTGAAACGCTTAGGTATATGTGGCTGGACAAAACAATCATAATTCTGGCACTTTTGAACATGGTCACACACTTCAGATTAAAAAATGGCCACCAAAATGTCTTCCAAAATGGCCGCCAACAACTCAAATTTTAGAAAGGATAATTCATTGGTAGATCACCAGCGTTGTCACCTTCGGAACCTCTTTTTCCTCCTTTCTGATTCCTTTCCAGAGGGAAAAGAGCATATATGCAGTCACGCATGTCTGTGTGTGTCTGTGTGTCGGTGTGTCGGTGTGTCTGTCTGTATGTGACGCCGGAATCGAAATAACTCAAAGAGGGTATATTAGATCGGTCTCATACTTGGTGGGTAGGTTACCCATAGCGAGTAAATGAACCTCATTCATTTTGGTACTGATCTCATAAATATAAATGAATGGGCGGGGCTTAGAGTGATTTTTTTTATTCCTTGCGAGAGGCGAAATGAATCCATGCAGTCACTCATGTATATGTGTGTGTGTGCGTGTGCGCGTATGTGTGTGTGACAAAGCTTGTAAACACGATAACTGGACGATGCAAGGTCGGATCTATTCTATACTTGAGTTGTGGATTACCCATAGTGAGTACATGATCCCTATTGTTTTTGGTGGAGGTCGAAGTTCAAAAGAGGTCAAACACTGAAAACCTTGTAAACACCATAACTTGATAAGGAAAACTTTAATTAAGCTCATACTCATGCTCATGTATGTACCTCATAGTGAGTATATGATCTCTAATGCTTATGGTAGAGGTTTAAGGTGATCATACTCATGCTCATGTATGTACCTCATAGTGAGTATATGATCTCTAATGCTTACGGTAGAGGTTTAAGGTGATCTAAGGTCAACATAGGTAGAACACTGTGAAATCCTTGTAAACACTATAACTTGGAGGGGAAATTCCAATTAGGCTTATACTTGGTATGTGTGTTTATCATAATCTGTACCTATTACATGTTGAATTTAGTGGAGGTCAAAAGTCATCTGAGGTCAACAGAGGTCAAACACTGAAAACTTTGTAACCACCATAACTTATTAGGGCAAACTTCAATTGAGCTCATACTTGGTGTGTGTGTTCACCATAGTGAATTCATGGTCCCTGTTGTTGTTGGTGGAAGTCAAACGTCATCCGAGGTCAACTGAGGTCAAACACTGAAAACCTTTAAACCACCGTTACTTGATAGGGCGAACTCCAATTGAGTTCATACTTGGTATGTGAGATCACCATTGTTAGTACATGCTCCCTGTTGTTTTTGGTCGAGGTCAAAGGTCAGCTGAGGTCAAATACTGTGAAAACCTTGTAACCACCATAACTGGATACACCAAACTGTTCATCATGTAGTTAGTACATGTTCCATGTTATTTGCAGCTGAAGTCAACATGCATACATAAAACACTGACAGTCTTCTGAGCAACGTAACTTGGTAATGTCAACTTTAGTTGTTGACATCACACTTGTTATGTGTTTCATTTCAATTATGTTGGCAAGGAATCACACCGCAGAGTTGCAGTGTTGTTAAGATGAACACTCCTGGCATATCACTCTATTGTAGGCATCACAAAACTATTTTCAGGCATTTTTAGGTACCGATCAATATTTACGCCAAGGGAGGAAAGGGAGAAATGAAGAAAAATATTGACCAACAATGTGTGTTCCCCCCTCGGTTTCCTCTTGTTTTCCCAATTTTCTCCATGTACAACTTACCATTCCTCCCAAACCGAACAAAAAAAAAATCAGATTTCCTCCTCAAGGCTTCATTTCTTATTGGATTCACCCCTCAAATATCCCATCCCCTCCCCCTTCTGGCGTGAATATTGATCGGCCCTCATGCATCAAATTCAAGATGATCACCAAAATGGCTGTCCAGTAGACTTATATCGTTCATGTTGTTATGATTTGTTACCGAGATTCATGTTGACATCTTGAAATCACTATACGCCCTAGTTGAAAATGGTACACTTTTGAAATGATACCAGTGTACTGAATACTAAACCTTTGTTGGATATGCCCATTACATATCGTCATTGTCATTGGTGTCACTTTCTGGATCAGGCAGTCACATTGGAGCAATGGAGTCCTTTGCATTATAAACATGCTGGAGAATATTGTGGCCCATACTTTACGCAGCCACATCTTCCTGTACAGTCCGTCTTGCAGGAACAGTTGATCGCTTGCAGAAGATACTCAGGTGCTGGCTTCGAGAATGTGTAAACAGGAAACATCGTTCCATCGCTGATCTTCCATCCTCAATCCTCAGCACACATAGCAACCCCACTCCATTGCTGGACCTGATGATAAACGCGCTGGTGGTGGGGGGAAGCAAGTTACAAGGTTTTACACAAGTTGTGTTGGATGAAACCTTTTGGTGGAAGCGTTGTAGTCGGAGGGCGTCCAATCTATCGCCGGGTTTACCATTATACAAACAAACTAGGACGTTTTCTCCAGCTGTCATAATGTTGTCATGTATGGAACATGGTTGTTTGAAGACTGCAGTCTGCTGCCGGAAATATTCACTTGACTTGGGTTTCTTCAGAGCCACCGGTTTCCCAATGCCAAACAATCTGGATGTTGTATCACATCCGCAAAAAAAGAGTATCACATATATCCTATATCCTCAATTGCGGCTTGAATCAGTTTGATGTTCCAGCATCTCGGTGTCTTCTTTGAATTCAACTTTGGTTGAGGTCTGAAATAAATGTCAAAGGATGTCTCTGATGCCTGCCTGCAGAGGAGCACAAGTAGGTTGGCGATGCCGTCCCCAATGAGGACAGTGTTCTTTATATATGTTGATGCAATATTTGTTTGCACCGTTAGGACATCTGCATTAGCCTCTGCATGCAATACTCCAGCACCATGCTGTTCGAAGTGGTTGCTGAGCAGATTTATGTATTGCTGTTAATTTGTCTTGTTGGCTAGAAAGTCTTCTCTCTTCAACGGATACACCATGTCTCTGGTGACATGCACGGGGATACTACTGATACTTGATTCAGTCAGTTTACCATGTGTGACATCTTTGGTGGACGACCCACTTTCGTAACTATCAAATACAATGATGGCAGGTTCATATTTGCCTGCAACATACTGGACCTAACGACTACAAAAGGTGTCATGTCTCGCCATCATTCCATGGAATTAGGTGTTCAAGAAAGCACCACCATCTGGAACATACTGTATGTCATTCGGTAGGGTAGATGTCCTAGAAGCATCAGGAAGTTGTTGTCACATTGCATCAGAAATGTCGGTTTGTCGGGTGCAAGCAGTACATTGGTCGTTTCAAACAGTGCTGGTGGGTAACTACAAAGTGTATCTGTAAAAGTTTCATTCATACGCTGGAACAGCAGTTGTGGGTCGATTTACAGAGCATATGTGTGCATCTTTACAGCTGTTACCCCTAGGGTCCCAACTTGATTTTTTTTAATACATATTCCAAGCCTTTTTTACCAACTATTCCATCCAAAATCTTCTTACAAACATTGACTACATTGTCAACATTGACCGAGTCACCTGCAGTAACTCCATTGTCGATGCTGTGTAAGCTCGAATCATCATCAAATTGGCTTTTTGATGACAAGAATATCATGATCTAGCCTGTCTCAATTGTTTCCCCTAATTTACGTGCTGTAGTTAAGTCTTCATGTTGTTCGATGGTGGAGTAGCGCACCGACGTGTACTCTTGTAAAGCATTGTTCACCTCTGCACAGATGGGGTTCGACATATACCCATGTGAGTCTCTGTGATTCCTCCATCCCTCTCCTATAGTGAGTCCTCCTGTAGTATTCAGGCTTCTCATGAAAACCTGCTCAATCACCAGGTCAGTTGACAACCCAGCCCAGTAATCGTCCATACGTCGCATTACATTGAATCCATTATCCGTGTTGTTGAACTTCGGTATGTACTGGTAAATGAGCGAGTCGCTGGAAATACACATATATGATGGTGTGTATAGATTGTGACCAGATGCTGCCAGGTAAGGTAGTATATCATGCAAGACCTGCAAGTGCAACTTCCAGTCTCTAGTGATTCTGATTTGATAAATTTCCAAACTATCAATCATTTCCATGTACTGCAGCCAAAGTTGCGCTGTTCGAAGATCATTCATGGAGTCTTTGTATTCCTTATTGCAGAATATATCTTCTTTATGACATCTGCTGAGACGGTACTCTCTTCAGCTACTTCACCTATTATCAAGGCAGGATACATAGTCTGTACTTCATGGAGGTCAATCACGTTACCATTCAGGGGAAGCCTGGCAGTTATCTGTTCGCCCATTTGTCACCCAGTTGTTTTCCATCTTTGGTACTCATTTGTTCATTATCTATGTCACCCATTGGCACACAATCTCTCTGTTTCATGTTGTTTACTAGTTCAACATCATCATCATCATCCTTTTGGTTGTTGTTTGTACAGGGTACTAGAGTACCAAATCTCTTTGCCGCTAGCATAGTCTACAGAGCTGCGTCCACTAGAAGATATCCTCGAAAGGCCCTGGCATATGCCTCACCAGACATCATGTGTAAATATGCTAGTTTTGTCGCCATTTTGTATTTGAAGTCTCTGACCAGTTTAAAAATGCCAGAGATTGTTTTACATGCATTTTTATCACATTCTTCCCTCTTTTGATTTGAAGAATGTGACAAGTTAAAAAATGTCAGAAATGAGTTTATTGTCTCCATTAACATATACCTAAGTGTTTCATATATATTTTTTAGCACTATTAATTGCTGATATAGGGCTAAAATTCTAAAATTATCAGTTTTGGCGGCCATCTAGGCAGCCATCTTGAAATATACTATGTTGCCCTACTAGTATATTTGGGGTGAAAAAACACTTGAATAGTTTCTATTGCAATTTGTGGTGGGTATGGCAAAATATTTCACTAGATTCCCTGGCCTACAGTGATACCATAGGCCATTTTATCCTCGGTAACGTCTTGGGAAATGCACTAAAATGGTTGATGTCTTGCCATGAAAATCGCAAAAATGGTGTGTATTAGCCCTTACCAGTATAGCTATTGTGATAGTGATGCGTCTATCTTTCTAGTTATCTATCTATCTATTTATCCATCTATCTGTATATCTGTCAACAAATTGTTTTAAAGTTACCCCATGCATACATGCTCCAACATATTTTGATGAAACCGGGGCACAGTGATCAATGTGTGATGGGTCATGAGTGGTGGTCATAGACTTGGGGTCAATTGTCATCTAGTAGTCATTTGGGGTCATTTTAAGAAAATACTCAAAATGTTTCCTCTCCTACAGATATAATGGTACAGTGTTAAGGGTTTGTCATAATTATACATGGGTAGAGCTTCCGTTGAGGTGTTCAGGAATTCGAAGTCGACGGTTATCTATGGGTCATTTAGGGTCATTTTCTCGAAAACGGCTAAAATGCTTCTTCTACTACAGTTTTCATGATACAATGTTAGGGGTTGGTCATAATTAGACCTGGGTAGTGCTTCATTTGGGGTGTTTAGGAATTTAGGGTGAATGGTCGTCTATGGGTCATTTTGGGTCCAAGGTCTTCTAGTGGTCATTTAGTGGTCATCTAGAGTCAAAAGTTGTGCCATGCATACATGCTGTGACAGATTTGGAAGAAAGTTGGACACACTGATGGATGGATGATGGGTCATCAGTGGTCGTCAGGAATTGCGGTCAACGGTCATATAGGGGTAATTTGGGGTCATTTCATGAAAACACTAAAAATGGTTCTTCCACAAATTCAATGGTACAGTGTTGAAGATTTGTCATAATTATACCTGGATAGTTCAAAATTTGAGGTCGAAGATCATCTAGTAGTTATTTGGGGTAATTTTATGAAAACACTAAAAATGCTCCTCATCTTACAGATTCATTGGTACAGTGTTGAGAGTTTACCATAACTATACTTGGGTAGTACTTCCTTCGGGGTGTTCAGGAATGTAAGGTCAATTGTCATCTGGTGGTAATTTTGGGTAATTTTATGGAAACACTCAAAATGATTCTCCTCCTACAGATTTATTAGTACAGTGTTCAGAGTTTGTCATAATTATACTTATGTAGTGCTACCTTCTTGTTTTCCAGGAATATGAGGTCAACGGTCATCTAGTCATTTTGGGTATTTAGCTCAAACCAGCTAGTTTATTTCATTCGACCTTACATACCCGTGACGTCAAATGTCATTCGAGGTCAACAAAGGTCAAATAATGAAATCTTTCAATTATGCTCATAGTATCATGCTTTGAATCCAAATGCAAGGAATCACAAAGCCGTTGGCTTTCTTGTTAGATTACCTTTACTTTAATCAAACGTAACAAATTGCTATATTGACAGACGATCGATCGTGAGATAATCAGAGACGGATTTTGTTTCTGGAACTACCATAATTGATTTTCCTGCCAATGTTCTAGTGAAGACTGCAAGCCCCCCCCCCCCCCCTCCCTTGCCACAGATCACGCTTCCAATATTCAACCCAGGGCCTACATGTCTCACCCAGTTTCAAATACGGATCGCTGCCGATGTCAATAATAGTTTACCCGCGAAAACATGTTGATATTTTGCATTGACTGAATTAGTGTTCCCATAAATAGCCCACAAGAAATTGCCCATGTATTGCCCATGTGTAAACCTCATGGTCCGTAATTAGGTTACCCGTGGTAACCTGACCCTAAGAGACCCTGTAAGTCATATTTAACCCACATGAGCCCATACGGGCATCTCAATATTTTACCCACGTAATCAAACTAGGATAAACTCACATAGGACCTTTTTGGGCATCTCATATTTTCCATATTGTTTTCCCCCTGTTATGTTGTTGCATGAGACCCCATTAGTGTTCCCATAAATGGCCCACCGAAAATTTCCCATTTATTGGCCATGTGTAACACACATGGGGCATAAGTAAGCAACCTACGCCCACCTTAATAGCCCCATACCACCCATAATTACCTCACATGAAGCTATTATAGTTATCATGATTTCACCTGTGTACAACCAAACGATGATAAACCCACATGGGACGATTATCTTGGCATCCCATAGTTTTCCCATATTAGTTTACCCGTGTAAAACCTGTGGTATCTCTACATGGAATCCATAATGATTTCCCTTATAAATTCGCCCATTTATTACCCACATGAAACCCACTTGGGGTGTAAGTGGAGATACGTAATGGTCTGTGCAAAACCCACAATCAAATTACATTCAATATGTTAACCCGTTTAATTAACTGAATATGAATGAAGACCTATTAGTTTCATACGAACTAACGTAAAAGATGTTCACATTTTTGCAGTATTGTGCACACAATCCCTACTGCACATACCCTACAGTGGATACATCTGTACCACTGTTTTTAATATGAGCACCTTGTGATCAGAGCATTAATATGGCTAGTAAAGCCTCTGATATATTTTGCAAGAAACAAGAAATAAGTTCATGTGTGTGAGTTGTACGATAATTCCCCCTAATAATATTTGTCTGGACCGAAGGCAATAAACCTTTATATTATATTGTGTAAACTTGTACTGTTTTTGACAAAGTTTGAATGAAGGCTAAACAATTCAATTGAGGAAAAGACATAAGGAACAATATAGTAGAAAAGTGACGTTTATATTCCAAAATGTAAGCTTTCTATAATAGAATATAATAATTGTCCCCAATACAGTTTATTAGTGTATAATGTGTGCTCAATATGACGGAACGTTTATGTAACATTTGCAAAGTCACTGGGTGCAAAGTGATTGAATTTATAGTGTTTAATTAGTTTTGAGCTCTGTTTAACTCGAATCACATAGGAACTGAAATAGAAATATTGTGAGAAAGCTACTGTATATGAGAAATATACATGTATAAAGGAGGCATTCTACATGATTTCAGGGATATCAGGTGTGATCAATGTTGGCCCTAATGACCTTGATACTGCACTCAAAACAATAAGAATAATGTACTCACTGTAGAGAAGTTACATGTCAAATACAAAATTGGCAAACAATGGTTTTCTTCAGATATCTCAATCACAGGGATTTCAGTATTTGACCTCTGTTAGCCTCAAATGACCTTGGAACTACACTAAAAACAGAAGGGCCCATATACCCAATGTGGAGAAGCTACATGCTAAATACAAATTTTGTGACAGATGGCATTCTTCAAATAATATGATTACAAGGTGTTCATTGTTTGACTTCTACTGACAACAAAAACCTTGAAACTGCACTCAAATTTATGTAGGTTGGTGTTCTTCAGATATCGCAATTAAAAAGTGTTCAATGTGTGACCTCTATTGACCTCGAATGAACTTGAAACTGCACTAAAATCCAAAGGATTCATATACTGAGTGTGGGGAAGCGACATAGCAAATATGAGATTTGTGAAGCTTGGCGTTCTTCAGATATTGCGATTACGAAATTGAGTGGCTGACCTCTACTGACATCAAATGGCAACGCAACTGCACTAAAATAGACAGGGGCCGTGTACTAAGTGTGAAAAAGCTCATGCCAAATATGAAGTGTGTAAAGGCTGGCAATCGTCAGATATTGCGATTACAAGGTTGTCGATGTCTGACCTCTGTTGACCCCTAATGACCTTGTAACAGCACCAAAAACGACGAAGTTCTGGTACTCTAGATGGGTTATCTACATGCCATGTATGGACTTAGTAGATGGATTTGCGTTCTCTAGTCATCGTATTTGCCAGGATCATTACGGACACACACACACACACACACACACACTTATGTACACCATCATAACTGCATAGATTTCTTCTGCCTCCGGCAAGGATTGAAAAACAAAGCAATAATCAGAGACAAATAAATACGTTGTAGATCCCTTACATTTCTAGGTAAATTGTTGGCAAAAGTCAATGATTTAATGCATTGATCTAAGTTGTAAGGGTGGGCGCTGGAGAGGGGCTAGATGGTTGAGGAGTAGTGAAGAGAAAATTATTTAAAAAACATTGACTTATAGCACACTACAATATCATGTTCAGTTGCGCTTTACAAAAACTTAGGAAAAAGTTAACGTAACAAAATGAGTTTTCAATTTTATTTTAAACCTCTCTAGTGATAGAGTAGTTAAAAGAGGTGTTTGTAGTGTAGACAATCTGGGTAATTGGAATTTAGAAAACACTCATCTCCCACTACCTGTAGCACATTACTAATTAGTGAGAAAACATGTAAGGCTGCATATATTTATACCACATAATAATATGCACAGTTGGTAGAGTTTGTCAAATTACTGATCAAATAGGAGCAAATTTAAATGCCTTTTCAGAACAATTGACAGACATTTCAGGCAAATACCCCATTATCCACTTGCCCCTGGTTTTTGGCCCAGAGTCTCCCCAATCCAGGTGAAGCCCTGTTTGATGGCTAGAAAATACTGAAGACATCTTGATCTAAAAACAAAAGGGTTCATGTCCTTAATATGGAGAAGCTATATGATAAATGTGAAACATTTTAAGGCTAGCATTCTTCAGATATAAATCGTGATCACACCGTTTCCAGTGTTTGACCTTTGTTTACCTCAAATGACCTTGAAACTGCACCACAATCAATAGGGTCCATGTACTCAGTGTGGGAAACCTATGTGCCAAATATGAAATTTGTGACACGTAGTGTTCTTGTATTGCGATCACGAGGATTTCATTGTTTGACCTCTTTCGACCTGAACTGACCTTGGAATTGCCCATGTCAATAGGGTCCATGTACTCAGTGTAGTGAAGCTACATGCCAAATATAGAATTCACTGAGAGTGGCGTTCTTCAGATATCGTGATTACAAAGATTCCAGTTTTTGACCCTTTGTTGACCTTAAATGACCTTGCACTAGCACTAAAAACAATAGGGTTCATGTATTTTTGGCGTTATTTAGATATCGCTATTACAAGGTTTCGGTGTTTGATCTTTACGACCTCATATGATTTCAGAACGGCACTGAAAACAATAGAGTGCATGCACTCAGTGCCTTGAAGCTACGTACCGAATATGGAATGCGTGGAGAGTGGCGTTCTTCATATATCGCGATTACAAGGATTTCCGTGTTTAACCTATGTTGACCTCAAATAACCTTGGAATTGCACTAAAATCAAAAGGATTTATGTCGTCAGTGTACTGACGCTATGTGTCAAATATAGAATTCGTGGATAGTCGCGTTCTTCAGAGATCGCGATTACAAGGTTGTCAGTCTTTTACCTCTACTGACCTAAAATGACATTGGAACTGCATAAAAAATAGGGTCCATCTACTCAAGTGTGAGGAAACTACATGCCAAATATGAAATGTGTGAAGGTTGGCGTTTTTCAGATAACGCGATTTCGAGTTTTGTCACAAACACACAGACACACACATACACGCACGCATACACTCAGATATACACACGCCGCGTGACCGCATATATTCCTTCTGCCTATGGCAAGAAAAAAAACGAAGATAACATTCATGATATTGATCAAACATGAATAATTGGAATACATGACCATGTTTTGTAATATATAGGTTTTGGGCTAATGATTCATGTGAGGAATGGATGGTCCATTTTCCAAGGTATTGCGATTCAAAACAGTATATATTGTTTTGTGAAAGCCTATATATGATGCAATGAATGAAACTGTTAGGAATTACTGTACACAAACCTGCTTGTGGGAGCCCAGGGCCAGAATGTCATGGGGGGGGGGGGGATTGACAAATTGTAAATGTTTCTGAAATGTGTCTTGGTAGTAGGGTCTTTGGAGAGGGGGTGTTACTCTCCCCTGTGAGAATATTTCGTAAACTCTGTCTAAGTACAATGTTCAGTGATACTTAATGGTAAAATATTTGGGGTCCTCAAAGGTGAGGGCCTCAAATGTCGGGGCACGGGGCTGCAGCCCAGTAATATCCACCTTACATTCTAGTAGTAGCCTATATGTAATTTCTGTATTCGAATTGTTTGTAAAGTGTTGCAAGAAGTATTGCTTAAAGGCCTCAATAGAGCGAGGGCAGCATTTCAATTAGCTTAAATGCTGAATGGTCAAGGTTTTTATAATTCACAACAAATAGTCGACATGGTTGACATGGACCGGTATTGTTAGTACCTGCCAGTTACCGGGTGCACCCCATAAATGTCATGGAAGGGCCTGACCATGTCATTGCCATGTCCTACCCAAGGCAATGTGCCTGTCGTGCCAGGGTCGACATGGCAAGAGACCTCATGGGAGATTACGAGATGTCAGGTTTGTTTGTTTTGCTCCACAGCGCTCATGTGATACGGACACTTTTTTGTAAGGCAAATACCGCTTATCTAGTATGCGCTGCTGCACCAGCGGTGCTTTGGTATAGAACAAACATAGTGCATTGGCGGGTTGTGATGGGTATTCCATGTGTTATCTACCGCAAAGTCCAATGTGAATCCAGCATGGGTTCGATCCATGGCTCACCCATGGCCTCTTTGTATCCATATTTCCCATGCTAAACCCATGTGTGACTCATATAAATGTGCCAGCTGAGATCACACGCTCGCAAGAAGTATCTATTTTATATGGACTCTCTGGCACGAGAATCAAGATACACCACTTATGAACATCATTCTGACAATGCCTACATTTGCCCTTGGAAAAGCTGTCTACGCCCTTGAATTATTTAAATTATTTATGATATTATACATTATTATAATCATCACTTTTCGTGCATCCTGCCTTGAGCCCTTCGATAATACACATTCGTATTGAAAATTCACCCCAACCTCTACTCCTAACGGTAGCGAGTCGGTTGGTATCCTATTGTGCCAGCCCGACATCACATGATCACAAGAAGTATTTTTATTCTAAGGAATCCCACCCCCTGACACGAGAACCATATATGGCATTTGTGACATCATCATGGCTGTGCTTTCTTTAATTTTCCACACCTTTGAAAAGCTATTTACATCTTTGAATTATTTTTATTATTCAAATATTGTACAATAATATAATCATCATTTGTCTATTTCCATAATACCTTCACTACCGTGACTGGTATACCCTTGTAAAAATTCTCGTTAGAATCATATGAGACATTTTTCACGATAATTATATGGGAAATTGGGACCGATTCTCGCGAAAATGATTATTGCAAGAATCGTTCTCGTAGATTCTCGTATAATTCTCGTACAATTCTCGCGTAATCTTATGTGAATCATGCGAAAATTATGTATGAGGGTAATGCCACGACAGAGCGGAGATGTAAGAATAGTGTCTGTCCAGACTTGTTATCTAATAGTTATTAACGCTCTTCAAACATTGTAATTATGAATAATATTATACGTTAATATCATCGTCACTTGTCCATTTCCAGATTATGAGCATCGCAATCACCGGTGTAATGCCACGACAGAGCTGAGAAGCAAGAATAGATTATGTGCAGACCTGTCATCTAATAGCTATCATTGCCCTTGAATCATTGTAATTATATATAATATAATACATTAATATCATCGTCACCTGTCCATTTCCAGATTATGAGCAGTACAATCACCAGTGTAATGCCATGACACAGCTGAGATGTAAGAATAGAGCATGTGCATACCTGTCATCTAATAGATATCATTGTCCTTGAATCATTGTAATTATGTATAATATTATACATTAATATCATCGTCACTTGTCCATTTCCAGATTATGAGCAGTACAATCACCAGTGTAATGCCATGACAGAGCTGAGATGTAAGAATAGAGTGTGTGTAGACCTATCATCTGTGTGTATTTATGACTACGACGAATATGGATACTTGGAAGGATGTCGAGATGCCTCCCATCTGTCACAATGTGGTTTGTTCCTCAATGCCGATAGGAAGTCTGTCATGATAATGCAATATAATATAGGCCTATCTGGGCAATCAAAACGGGTCCACTAGTCCGAAGGTGCAGAAGTTTGAGTGTCCGCTAGTTTAAAGTCTCACCAGTTCGAATGCTCACAAGTCTGAATGCTCACAAGTCCACTAGTTTGGTTCACTATGAAGGTCTACTAGCTCAACAGCTCACTAGTTTGAAGTCTGCTAGTCCAAAGTTTCAGTAACACAAAGGATCACTAGTCTGAAGGATCGTCAGTCCCCACAGCCTCGAACTTATAGTGAGCCAATGCATTGTGTACCATGGACCAATGCATTGGATCAACGACTGGTGGATCTTCGGACTAATAAACCTTCGGACAAGTGGCTCCTAAACTGGGATTGTTAGATTGTGAACACTCGGACCAGTGAACTATCAAACTCGGACTAATGCATGAACCTTTGGATAAGTGATGCTTCGAACTGGTGTTTTTCGGACCCGGGCAATTACACTATTGACCTATTACATATTCCTAAACGAACACTTCCCTTACCAAAAAATGCACGACCAATTGCTGCAACTTGACTGCGACTTCGCGGAGACTTCACCGCGACTTTGATTATGCGGGAGAAAGCCCTGCGAGAGAGCGCTCTGCGGTGACTTCGCGGGAGAGAGCCCAGCGGCGACTTCGCGGGAGACAGCCCAGCGGCGACTTCGCGGGAGAGAGCCCTGCAGCGATTCCGCGGGAGAGAGCTCTGCGGCGACTTCACGAAAGAGAGCCCTGCGGCGACGATATTTTTCACATGCAAATTATAGTTTTGCTGTGAATAGAGCATGCATATTTCATGTTATTGAGAGCTGGGCAATCACTGCAGGGCCATTTAAACCAAAAATATAACTGAAGCCATGAACTTAGAGGCAGAGTAAAAATTCAATTTTACTGTAATGTGTCAGTGATAGACATTGTTTAGTAAGTTCATTTAGGAAAAAATACTGCTTTGAATCGCGTTGAAAATCAAATAATCTGGCCGAACTTTCAAATTCTGAAATTATACATTAATATTTGTCATCGCTGTTTAGTTATATCAGGTGAAGGTACTTAGGCTATACTGACCATGGCATATTTTGTGTGATTGAAAGATAATATTTCGGGAAACAAAATATAACTAACCTACATGGGCTACAGTTTAGCGTCAAATAAAATTGATAATTCTCACTGATCACCTTCTACCCCCAAAACAGGAAAGCTCTGCTGTTCTGAGGTCTTCATCGTGTAATTCTATCATTGTAATGTGTATATTGTTATACCTTTCTTGTTTATACATACATGTTATTGGTGTTTATTATTGTTAGAAATGTGAAAATGAAGGATTTCAATAACCAATGTGACAATTCCTAAAATTCCCGAAAGTTCGCAAAAAATCCCAATAATCCCACAAAATTCCCAATATTCCCGGTGGAAATTCCCCAAGTTCCAAATTCCATATGTCTGGGGTTCTTGGAAGGTCTGGAGTTTCTGGACGGAACCAACACAAGTTGTGATTGAATTAGCAATCCTTAGCTCTGAGGATATAGGCCTACTGTGAGTCTGTGCCATCCAAAAATAATAGGGATCATGTACCGGTACTAAATTCTCAATGGAAGTTTACACTATCAAGTTATGACATTTACAAGGTTTTCACAGTGTTTGACCTCTGTTGACCTCAGATGTCAATTGACCTCCAGCAAAACAACCGGGATCATGTACTAACTATAATTATCACAGACAGGGCCTACCAAGAATGAGCTCAATTGATGATTGTCCTATCAAGTTTCAGTGTTTACAAGGTTTCCAATGTCTGACCTCTGTTGACCTAAACTGAGCTTCATAAAAAACAATTACTACATGGGTAATCTACCACTCCAGTATGAGAAGGATC
>JAODUJ010406163.1:0-14831 GCA_027564615.1 Psolus chitonoides
TGCCTGTTCGTGCCTGTGCACGTTAAAATTGATACCCATCGGGTACTCGATGGCGACAGGTGTGGACAGTCTGGTACTCAAGTCCAATTTTTCTACCTAATGTAAACACTAGTATTCCATCCCCATTTGGTAGGTGTACATGTAAATTGTAAATAGGCCCCTCCCTACATTGAACGTACAGATGGGGAGGGGGTCGATGCTGAGAGAGGAAGCAATTTCTGTAAAGGCTATTATCATTCAACTATAAATTTCCCAAAAATATTGCAAGGAATCACACAGCACAGTTGCTGTCTTGTTGAGTTATAGGTTATTGTCCTACACCCACAGACACACATACATAGACAGACAGACAGACAGACACTCAACCAACCAAAAACATAACCTACTCCGATGGTGTAGGTAATGACTAATGAGAGGAGTTTGCAGAAATTTTTGGGGGCTTCATGCACCCACCCACACCAACATGGCTGGCTATGCTCCTGAGTGTGGTATGAGAAGGTTGCAGTGGCAGATTCAGAGCAGGGATGGGTCATCAACCCCCCTCCCACCTGCTGCCTTCAGAAATTTAGGAACATAACTTGCTATATATCTGTGAAATATGTCACTTTTGTATAAGCACTCTTTATGCAAAAATTTCTAAACAAGAAATTGTTCCCACCCCTTAAACCCCCACTCTGGCCTGGGCCACCAGAGGGTCAGCAAGTTGACCATGGTGTAAATTGAGGCCACAAAGCAAACAAATGTGAATAACACTGGTGTAATTCGCATAAATCATACTTTATACAATATGGGCACCTGGGCATACTGCTATATAGTATTCCAGAACCCAAAGATTTTGAAAGTACCATTTCCATGTGCTAATAAAAAAAATCAACAATCACCAGTAAAAAATATGCATGGACAAGACTGCCTTTTGGTGTGATATTAAATGCATAATTTTTGGGGTGATTGGTATGAGTATACAAGAAATTCATGTGATTATTGGGGTCCGTTCTGCGATTTTCAGCATAGAGTACAGAAAGTGAGAATTGATGTAAAATTCGAGAATCACGCCAATGTTTCCACAAATACGTTTTCTCTCAGTCAGTGTTCTCCACAGGGTGTTTTAGGAGAGCGCACCTACTCCCTGGCAACTCTGGCCGCCCTCCTTCGATACTGGCCGCCCTCCTGCCACCCTATTTTTTGAGGGGGAAGGGAAACCAGTACAGACATATTAATAGTCTACAATACTAGATACTCGTTAACAGTGGCAAAAAAAGGAAGATATCATCTCCAAGGTGCACCTTTTTCCTTTATTTGAGGCGGCACGCGTCTTCTTATAAAAAAACTCTGCGGGATCATCTAGTGATCGCGTGGGTGCGATGACCTTGCGATCACATGGGCGCATGATGCTCCCCCTTCCTATTCTTGAAACCCATGGGGAACACTGTCAGTGTAAATCATATTTTCTACACACTATTGAGCACCTGCATGGCCATGCAGTACAATGGAAGCTGATCTGGATTGTCTTAAATTATTCTTTAGAACACGAACAAGAACGTGCCTTGGATCCTGGCAGTAATACTGACTACTACAGAGGACATGGCTGTAAAAATACATATTTTTACAAAATTGAAATTATTGCCCAATAGACAAGTTTGTAAATTCAATTGCGCAGTGGATTCTGGGTAATTACGCGGGATGAACATATCATCCCGGAAGACATGCACATACTAACGGTCAGATATACAGCATTATACTGGAGTGAAACGCGAATGCAGCTGGAGTGAAACGCATGCTGATTGCGTGAGTTAATGGTTGCGCTTCATTTTATATCCCCATGACCCATGACCTTTCCCATAATTCATTGCATTTATTGTATTAGCTTATTATTTTTCTACAAAGTAATTTGAGAGTAAATTCAACTCATCTGATGTGAAATATTTGGAAAATCTTTTTAAATATGTGAAAGGGATGAAAACAAATCGTGACTGTTTTTACCAGAACATGCACCCAAACATATGTCCCTTCAATAAAAAGGTTGTGGTCATCAATACCTTTCTTTCTTTCCTTGGGTGAAAATTAGATTTAATTTGACTAATAGAAATCCTTTCAGCCAATTGTCAATTGGGGGACTTTGGGGGTGATCAGTCTATTGTTTCACCCATGAAAAGAAACAAGTCGCCCAACCCGCCCGCACCTAAATGCTGGGTGATCATCTGAGGCTACAATCCCCGACAAAATAAATGAAACAAAATCGACTATACTGCCTGTGCCGAGTATATAGCACTCTGAAAATCAGCTCAGTACCACCCCCCTCCCCCTTCCAATGTTGTGTCCTACCTCGGCTCCTACAATTTTTAGCCAACATTGAAAAGGGGAGCGGGGTTGTTTCATTTAATTTTGTCGGGGAGTGTAGCTAGTTTACAATGGAATCAATCAAGTTAAACGTTCTTTGTTAATGGATGAATAGGTTAGGGAACAAATGCAGGTGAGTACCTGCAGGGGTGACTGCTAGTAGTCAGCTAGTAGCTGCCTCGAGTGATCATCTAGGTGATGCTAATTGGCTGAACAAGTCATTGGAGGGTGTATCCTTTGACCTAAAAGTATGGAATACCTCCCCAAGGATAGCCTTGGATGGTTATTATCTCATACATGTCTTCCAACCCTCCTCAGTGATTCAACTCGGAGTCTCTCTCTCTATTTTTTATTCCTCGCCGAAGGCGAAAGGAATCTATGCAGTCATGCTGGCGTGCGTATGTGTGTGTGCTCAGATGTATGTGTGTTTGCATGTGTGTCTGTGGCGCCCTTGTAAACACGATAGCTAGAGAACGACAATGTCTACAAAGTTCATACTAAGAACCCTACTGTTTCTGGTGCTGTTTCAAGGTCATTTGAGGTCAACAGAGGTCAAACTCTGAAAACCTTGTAAACACGATAACTCCAGAATGCAAATGTCTACAGAGTTCATACTTGGCATGTTGGTTGCCTATATGGAATACAAGAATCCTATTGTTTTTCGTGCAGCTTCAAGGTCATTTGAGGTCAACAGAGGTCAAACACTGAATTTAAAAAAAAACTCAATATCTTAACAATATGAAGGTCCACAAAGTGCATACTCGGCATGTACATTGGCAATGTGGAATACAATGGAGTACATAAACCCAAATAATTTGAGTGCAGTTTCAAGGCCAGTAGAGGTCAGTAGGGGTCGAAGACCGAAAAATGTGTTATCTTGATATAAGAATGCGAACCTTCACTAATTTCATATTTGGCATGTTGCTTCACCAAACTGAATACATGAACCTAGATTGATTTTAGTACCATTCAAAGGTCATTTGAGGTCAGTAGAGGTTAAAACACCAAAAACCTTGTGAACATGATATCTGAAGAACGCCAACCTTTACAAATTTCATATTTTGTATTGTAGCTTATCGAACTGAGTACAACAACCCTATTGTTT
The DNA here is from genome assembly GCA_027564615.1 of Psolus chitonoides. NCBI lineage: Eukaryota > Metazoa > Echinodermata > Holothuroidea > Dendrochirotida > Psolidae > Psolus > Psolus chitonoides. The sequence goes on from JAODUJ010406163.1 coordinate 3,443, forward strand.
TCAGTACAGTTCCGTGCTAATTTGAGGTCACCAGAGGTGAAAAACTATCAACCAGGGCTTTAGCCAGAAGTCGTTGATAAGGAGTCCAGTTCGCGTCATGAATTGCGTTTCATGTTCCGGGGAGGGGTCAAAGAGAAGTGGTGCACACTAACCATATCAGCTCCAAATCTCCAAACTTGTTTATTATTGAGAATGGTACTGTAGTTCTTGTACCTGCTATATTTTGAAGAAAAAGGTTTTTCTGGGGGGGGGGGCGGCCATCCAAATGACCGCTCTCTGGCTGAAGCCCTGCTGACAACTTTGTAATTACAATATCATCTGCAGGATGCGAACCTTCCCAAATTCCATATTTTGGAAAATAGCTCCCCTACATGAACCCTGTGATTTTAAGAGGCTATCTACTGGCACTTCAACTCAAGCACTGAAACTTGCCATTATTTGTTCAACACAAACGTATAAATTAGAGGCACAAGCCTTTTATTAGCACCGGCTTAACCTGGTTTCCATGGGCAGTAATTCTAATTTACTGTACACACACACAACAGGCGTTTCCTGAAGTTTTTTTTGATTACCCGTGTAAACTAGAGTGAAAATCCCATTCAAACTCAGAATGATGTACCATAGCCTGGGTATGTGATTCAGACTCACTCAGTCGCATGTAAGAAATGTGAAGCAATGTACCCCTCCCCCACCCTGCGCTATTCTTGTTTGAAATAACAAAAGGTCGATTTTTGCACAGTTAGAGTAGCATTTTCTTGTTTTGCACAACAGGCTTTGTGGTACTACGTATACTGTACTGTATTCTTCATATTATGACATTATTTGACTACCACTGACTGTTAATTTTTTATTCCTTGCCAGAGGCGAAAGGCATCTATGCTGTCACACAGTGTGTCTGTGACACTGGCTCGTAATCATGTTGTCTGTGCAAAGAATGCCAGACTTCTCCAATTTCATATTTTGCATGTAGCTTCCCAACCCCACACTGACCACAGAGTACATGAACCCTATTGTTGTTGTTGCAGTTCCAATGTCATTCGAGGTCAGTATAGGACAAATACTGAAAACCTTGTAATCGTGATATCTGAAGAATGCCAGCCTTCACAAATTTCATATTTGGCATGTACAGTAGTTTCCCACACTGAGTACATGAACCAGATTGTTTTGGTTACAGTTCCAGGCTTTTTTCAGGTTTTTCTTTGGCGGGATAGACGAGCGAGCGCAGCGTGCTCTACTCCAGCTGGAGGTTCGGCGGTTGTAATCCATGCGAAAGCTCTAACTATTTAATTAAACAAAATCAAAAACCCCGTTTTTGGAAAATTTCAGGGGAGGTAGAAACTGATATTGGGGGGAGCTACCCCTGGCCTATGAAAAATCCCTGCATTTGAGGTCAGAAGAGGTTGAACTCTGAAAACCTTGCAATCACGTTATCTGGAGAATGCCAACCTTCACAAATGTCATAAGAGCTTTTGCGCACAGAATACATAAACCCAATTGTTTTTAGTGCAGTTACAAGGTCATTTGAGGTCAATAGAGGTCAAGCACTGAAAACATTGAAATCAAAATATCTGGAGAATGCCAACCTTCACAAATTTCATATTCGGCATGTTACGTCCCCACACAGTGTAAAACAAACCCTATTTTCCCGTGTAGGTTGGAAAATTCAACAAGATTCATAAAATAAGTACCATGAATATTTTCAGCCAAGTGCTATAAGTGTGAAAGACCATGTTACAGGTTTGTCTGGTTGGTATGAACTATTAATGTGTGACCCTGTACGGCCACACCCATCACCAATCCTTCCCCTGTGTGATCCCAGCAAACACCTCCCCCCCCCCCGAAAAACCCATCTCCATCCCCCATTTGGTGGTTGTACGTGTAGATTGTAGCTACATTTTTCATACAGATGGGGATCACTGCTGAAAGAGGAAGCAAGTCTGTAATAGCTTCATAGTCTAGATACATATCGAGATTGGGAGAGCCAGATGTCGCAAAGCAGGGGAGAACCTCCTTGTTCAGCATGAAATCTCACAGCAAGTTTACATTCTGGTTGATGGACCATACAAACTGGACATGGCCACCAACTCGCCATACTATCAGTCGACCTGTCAATGAGGTTAAAACACACCAATGTTGTCATGTCCAAGATTTCAATATTCAACCATAAATTTCACCAAAAAATGGCAAGGAATCACACAGCATAGTTGCTGTCTTGTTATTTAAATAAGATAATTTGATATCATCAGACAATCTCAAAAATAACCGGGATTCAAGGAGATATTGCTCCATGAAGAAGAAGAATGTTGCATTGCTTGGGCGACAGTCATGTTAATTAGGCTGGTCTTATGTTAGGCAGCTCCATTCTTCACAGAATGACTCTACCTGATAAAATAACGATCATAGGTCTGGGTCATTTTAAAATTCTTTATCACACATCTAGGGCCACTGGTTTTCCACTTCACAAAACATACCATTCTGTTCTTGATTCAGCATACAAAAGCTATGGGAGAAGCATACACTTAGGCCTAGGCTAGGGCGTGACCCCAAAACCAAAACTAGGGATGAAGAAGAAGCTCCAAAAACCACCCCCAACTTAGCTGTATCCAAAGGATACGTTTCAATTCCAGGCGTCCTAAAAAGTCTTAACTGGTGTATGGTGTATAACAAATGTCCAAAAATCCAAGAAAAATGCAGGGAAACCTAGGCACAATTTATATAGCGATCTATCCTCTTTGAGGTGGTAAAATCAAAGAACAAGGGCGCCCCACATGATTAACAAGGGGCATCGAGGTGGACATAGCAGCAGGGTCAAAGTTTACCAGAGGCGCATGCGATAGTAATGGACCCAATGTAAGTTGTTAAGTAGCGTTAAACAGAAACTATTTCACTCGTAAATTCTCGAACCGGTAAGTTTTGAAGATTCTATTCTTGATTCAGCAAATTTCAGAAAACTCTGTTTCACCAAATATAAAATCCCATTATTTTCTTTTTCACAAAGACAGCAGTGAATTTATACTTAGGACTACTGATAACACTATTCGACAATATTTTTAAACTTGAACCAAAATGCCTTTACAGATAATTTGTTACAAAAACCAGGTCAATTTCAATCACTATCATTGTTTGTTTTGATGAACAATGTGCTCAATGCTGTATACATCATTTAGTATTAGCAGGGCATTGTGACTTCAATATTCCACCACATACTTACAGCTAATCATGCTGTTCATGCAACTAGTTTGTTAGCTCTCGTGGCAAACCGGTTTTTACCCACAACATCATATCAAAACTGAGCTGACTCAGGAATTTTGTGAAATTCGTTGAAAATCCCGAATTCTATTATTTCCGGATGTTTTCCGGCGATCACAAAAAAAGGGTGGCCCTACATACAAGAGTACTTCTGTTTAGATTAGATACAATGACAATTTGGCAACACAGAAACTCACTGAGCTTCAATTTTCTCTTTTTTTGGCACTGAGGGGAGCAGAATTTCATTAATTGTTATTTTTCCTCTGTAGTGTCCACTCTACCGATAATGATGTCTCCTCTCCAGCATCTCAAGAATCCAGCTACAGTATCACCGGGAAGAAGAGAAAAATCTTACATGATAAAGAAAAATGTGTGGACCTAGCACATAAGAACAAGAAGAAAAAACATGAATCAAAAGAAGGCAATGATCTCCAAAAAGCAAAGGAGAAAAAGAAGGACAAACCCAGATCTAAGGTTGAAGAATCAGCTGATTTGAATGAAAATGTTGTTCCAAACATTTCAACAATTCCAGTGTTACAGCTCGAAATGGTAAATGACCTTGCAAAAGGTCATAAAGCAGCTGAACTATCATTGACCAATGGTAGTTCAAACACAAAAACCGTTGACCAATCGAAGCTCAATACAGAAACAAAGGACCATTCGAAGGTCACTACAGAGGTAGGTGGTCAGTCAGAGGTCATCACACAGACAGCTGACCAATTAGAGGCAAAGAAGACAAAAAAGGGTAAAAAGAAAAGGCAATATGAAAAAACTTCGAAAATGCCTCATTTATCTCCAGTATTTCAATCTGAAATGTTGACAGTTGCTAGTTTTGGAGGAGAGAAGAAGAATATTGAACTACCACAGTTGCTACCACAATTGGTCAACGGTATACCAAAGACAATTGACCAATCAGAGTTCAAATTAAAGACAACTGGCTCCTCAAAGGTTGAAACTCCACCAAGTGGCCAATCAGAGGACAGAAAACAAACACATGATCAATCACATGTCAAAACACAAACTTCTGACCGATCAGAGGTCAAAACACTAATGGCTGGCCAATCAGAACTCACAACAGAGACAAATGGCCAATCAGAACTCGCAACAAAGACAAATGGCCAATCAGAGATCAAGAAGAAAAGGAGGAAAAGAAAGAGAAAGAAGAAATCATCCAACTCATCAGGTGTTATGACTGCTGTCACAACAACCCTCTTCAGTGCAGGAGATTCATCAACACAGCCGATCGGAGGGGCAAGTTCAAGTTGTTCAAAGGAGAAGAATGGTACGGAGAGAAATGGCTCAAAGACAATCAATCAACAAAGGAATGATCACAAATTATTGGAATCATCAACTCTTGATAAACAACAGGTTCACCTTAAATTTGATTCAGATAATGATGATGATGATGACAATGGCTGTGACAATAATTTAACAAATGACAAACACTCCAAAGATGAGCAGAAAGAGTTGACGAATGGGAAGGAACCAGAAGAATCTGATGGAGATAACCGAGAACGACTAAAATCAAACCAGGAGATAGCATCTCATGAGAAGGAGGAGGCTCCAGAAATGCCACCTGATGATGAGGAACCCAAAGAAAAAATTGTCAAGGTACTCACTCAGGGGTAGAAATAGAAAATAAAGAGTTTGTGTAGACTGTATAGTCGAAATTCTATAGATGCAGGAAGTCATTGTGACTTCTCAAGGAATCTTGAAGTTATGTGATCCTGGGAGACAACTGGCACTAGCCGTCTCTTCTCGGCTAGTGTCCAGAGAGTAATGAGGCAAGCGTGTAACTATTACAATCGCATCCTGCTCCTCGGACCAATATTCTGTGTCCCACCTAATGGATGTGAGTGAGCTCTCAGCTTTAGCCACTTTCCTAAATGCTCAGAGAGGCCGAAACAACCAGCTTGTCATTACTGCAGACATTGGCATTGATCCGATTTCAAAAGTGGGGAGGAGGGACATGACATCACTGACAAAAACTTACTTTGTGAAAATCTAAAGTCAATAGGGAGCATTTGCAAGAAGTTAGGAGGATGCAACCCCCTCCCCATGATCCATGCCCATGATTGCAGAGCAGCCATGGTGAATTAATACATTGAACCTAATTTCACCAAAGTCAGTCGCTTCCAGTGCAATGAAACCAACAAAATGCAAGACCGTCAATAACTGCAGTTTTTCCAGCTGAATAACTGGTTTGCAAAATCTGATTGTTTCTCTAAATTTTAGTTGGGAAACTGAGGCAACTTGTTGTATGCTGCTGAAATCAACCAAACCAACATTAAATATCATCTTTCCTACTGTGGACAAATAATATTGTCAAAAAGATTATAACTTGCTGAGCTACAACATCATGCAATACATGGTGTTCACAGAACAGTATTAGTGACCCAAAATATCCACCTTTACTTAGAAAAACAAAAATCAGTTTTTTTTATTCCTTGCCACAGGCAGAAGGAATCTATGCAGTCACGCTTAAGAGTGTGACGCTTCCTGTAACCACTATTAGGTCAATGATGCAGGGTCCGATCATTCTCATACTTGGGTTGTGGATTACGCATAGATGGTAGATGGTCCCTATTTTTTGGGTTGAGGTCAAAGGTCATTTGAGCTAGGTCAGCTGAGGTCTAACAATGAAAAGCTCATACTTGGTATGGGTGTTTGTCATAGATAGTACATGGTCGCTTTTGTCTCTTTGTGGAGGTCAAAGGTCATCTGAGGTCAATAGAGGTCAAACACTGAAAACTTTGTAAACACCATAACTTGATACAGCAAATTTCAATTGAGTTCATATTTGGTATATGTGGGTTCATCATAGTTCATACATGGTCCATATTGTTCTTGGTTGAGGTCAAAGGTCATCTGAGGTCAAACACTGAAAACCTTGTTAACCATAAATTGATAGGGCAGATTTCAATTAAGCTGAAAACATTGTAGGCTAAGTGCCATAACTTGATGGTACAAATTTCAATTGAACTCATACTTGGTGTGTATGTTCATCATAGTTAGAACCTGATCTCGGTTGTTTCGATGGAGGGGAAACCAAGAGGTTTTGTAATTGCCTCTTTGAAGTGTACAGTTTCACTGTATGACCAATATGACAGTATGATCAATAATTTATTACTTTATTTTCACTGTTGTCACCTCTGTCCAGTGTAGGGTGACATTTTCATGGAGCCAGTAGGAATTTTCATACAATTTTGACAGATCAAAGGCCATGTACTTCCCATATGCTATCAGTATTACTGCTAATGCATACATATTGATTTCTCGCTACCATGTTACGAATCAACCATCACATCACTGACTAGATGCAAATTGTCTCTGTTGACAGTGATGTAGAAATTGGTTGCTAGGTGGTGTATAGTTGACATATTGAAAAAAAGTTGCAACCTGTAGTTATAGGAAGAATGACAAGGAATCACAATGCACAGTTGCATTCTGGTTAATCTACTGGGAATGTTTTAGGCCTAAAACTGAGTAATAACAAGACTTGAAGAGCCTAATGGGCACTATGGTTCCTTGCTGAATAGAATGAAACTGTGAGGAGCATACAAATAAAATATGAGAGCAATCCACACACACCCTACTTACATGATATTATCACTGTACTAAAGTATAGTCCCCGCACTGTATGCACAATGCAGGTTTAAGTTGATCTCGAGCATTGCCCTAATGCATATTTTGAGCATGACCTTTGGATATGTTGTAGAAAATTTGCAGGTGTACTACCTTGCCCAATTTGAAGGTCAGCAGAGTTCATCTACATGTGACCTGTCTTTTGACCTTTGGCCACTTTTCCAGAGATTGACCACCCTTTACCATAGTGAGTTTCAGGACATTCGGACAAGTGGTCACTGGGATATTGAAATACCAATATTGACCTCAGCCTTTTCCCCATGCATACAGTACCCTACTTAGATGGTATGATCACTGTACTAAAGTATAGGACCTCCATTTCAAATTGTATGGGTCCCCCACATGTATGCGCAATGCCGTTTAGAGTTTCAGAAGCTGTTGTTTTGGGCCCACAAAACTCAATTTTTCATATATTGACATATTTATTTGTAAAAATTATTAATAGATTTGAATAAAATATACAATAACAAAGAGTTCGCAGGTTAGAGATTTGGCCTATATACTAGAGTTAGAAGATTACCAATCTTCACAATCTTAGAAAAAAATTCTGACTTTGACGTCCTGAGCTCCTTCTAGTTTCCACATATTTTTTCACAATTTTCATTACTTATTTTTGATTTCTGTCAAATGTGGGTGTAGGCTTGAATAAATATCCAATCAGAGACTCTACTTACATACGTTTTTGGTTTTGGTGGGACCCGTAATGGCACGTCCTTGGTATTAGTGGGTCACTTGTCAACCTTTTCAGATTAAGAAAAAAAAAATGCTTCGAAAAGTCTGCTGGAAAGTCTTAATTCTGACTATCCTGATATCATCAACTACTGTATCAGCCAAGTTTTGTTATCTATAGCTGGACCTAAATTTTGTACTGAGATTATTGCTTCCATAAACATGTTTATGTTTCTCTCAGATTAGGTCTTCTTAATCATATTCTTTTATATTTTATATTTTTCACAGCAACCAGCAAAGGATTATGGGATATATCCACCACTTATTGGACCTCCCCGTAATGGTGATATCATTGCTTTTAAGGTTTGTACTATTTCATAAATGTCAAGTTCTGTTTAGTAGAGGTCTGAGATAATTTTGGGTCTATTTTGGAAATTTAGTGAAATTTTTGGTACTTTTTGCTTGTGAACACGATAAGTTTAGTTTGGTTTAGTATCAACGGGTTCAGGAAGCTCTACTGAAGCTCATCTAGGAACCCGGTAGCCAAGTGTGAATATGGATGAACACTGACGATAGCTCGCCTTCTCTTCCCGAAGAGTGTTCGGAGCGTAACGAGGCAGGCGTGTAACTATTACAATCCCATCCTGCTCCCGGGACCACCATTTTACGTCCCCATCCGACAGACGTGAGTGAAACTCTTAGCCTTTGGCCACTTTCCTAAACGCTGAGAGAGGTGGTAGCAACCTGTCCGTCATCACTGCAGGACAGCCGTGCCGAACCTAACCGATGAACCAGGGACATTTCCCGCTAGTGGATTCCACCCACCCTCTTCGATGTAATATTAAATTACTATGATAACCACTGTGGAACTTTCAGGCTAGTGGATTTGTCCTCTCCCCCACTCCCTTGATGTAATATTAAATTACTATGATAACCGCTGGGGACCTTTCCCGCTAGTGAATTTGGTTCCCCGGCCGGTCACCCTCCTTGGTGTGATAACAATTTACTATGATAACCACTGGTGCCCTTTCCCGCTAATGGATTTTCCCCCTCCCTCAGTAATGTACTATTGAAAGAAAGTACTGTGATTACCTCCCTCAATAATGTACTATTGAAAGAAAGTACTGTAATAACCACTGCGATCCTATCCCGTTAGTGGATTTGGCCGCCCTCCCTCAATGATGTACTATTGGGGGTACTATGATAATCACTAGGGCGCTTTCCCGCTAGTGGATTTGGTCCCCAACCCCTTTTTCATTAATGTAGGTCTACTGTTGAATGTACCGTGATAACCACTTGGAACGTTTCCCTCTAGGAGTCCAGGAGATATGTTTCCCCTCCCTCAATAATGTACCATTGAAAGTACTACGATAATCACTGGGGCCCTTTCCCGCTAGTGGGTTCCCCCTCCGCCCCATCAATGTAGGCCTACTATTGAAAGTACTGTGATAACCACTGGGGCCCCTCCCGCTAGTGGGATTGTTCCCCTCTCATTGATTCAATATTAAAGTACTGTGATAACCACTGGGGCCCCTCCCGCTAGTGGGATTGTTCCCCTCTCATTGATTCAATAATAAATTACTGTGATAACCGTTAAACAGCACGCTCTCCCATTGGTACGGGCCACAGCCGGACTGAGCAGGCATTCACGATTCATTTTAAATACTCCTTCGCGCATGGTCAGATGGGATAGTTTTCATAGTGGACTGATGATCTAGGCCGTAGGGGTGAAACTGCCCGGAAGTTGAAACTATTTCGTTGAATTTGCTTGCCCCTAGGAAAAGTATTGATAAAGAATCATTTATCGATAATATCCGACTGTGGAAAAATAACCAGTGAAATTATATATTACGAAAGCGTGGTCTAAAACCTATTGAAATTTACCGAGTAAATAGCAACGTTGACTATGTTGTTTACACTGCCTATACACAGTATTCGTGGCCAGCTGAAGCGCACTTGTTAACAAGGAATTTTAGATTGGCCATTAGGGTTAGGATTAGAGGTTAGGGTCATTGTTAACAATCGATTTATTGTAATCGGATAGCCAATAAAAGAAATTCTTGTTAAACAGTGCGCCTCGGCCATTCGGGGCATGCTGCGGTTGGAATGCACAGTGTGCCTATCAGTGCAGGCCGTCGGTAGACCGTTCCAATAATAAGCTAACGTTAGTTTAGGTTGTGATTATTCGCTCCCTAGCTCCAAAATAATAATTCCCATTGCTATTTTATACTATAAAACTGTTAATTTTCATAATACAGCGGACAATTACCGGAAAACCTAATTACATAGAGAACAATTTTGATACAACCAATACTGGACACCCCTATTCGAATGTCAGGTGTAATGTGAGGGAGGCGGTTAATTTGAATTGCACAGTAATGTAGACTCGACTATTTTCCAATAGGGGTACGAAAACTTTGGATTATAATGCTCTCATTTTAGGCCTACGTATGTAAGTTGTGAGTAAATTACTGCGTGAAACACACTGGATTTTATACTTATTGGTTTTGAGGAAGAGATTTTCAAATGATTACAGAATCTTGTTATGGAACATATTTTCGTCATACGTAATCTACTGTAAAACGTTATTGTTTCCAGATTAATGAATAAACAGTGAAATTGTTCGCGCAAATTATTTTTAATAGAGCGATGGTGTGGCCAGTCAATGCATAGTGTAGATCAGAGAGTCCGGGAGGTCACTGCCGTATGCGCAGATGCTATTTACGAACGAGCTTACAGAAGCTGACCCACGAACTTGCTGAAGTACCCTCTTCCCCACCCACTAGCGTATCCAGGGGGGGGGGGCGAAAGGGGCGCGCCCCGGGCAGGGAAAAAGCTCCCATTGACTAATTTTTTCACACAGTGAATTTTCTGAGAGTGGGCCTGGGATCACTTCGCGCCCCCGGGTAAAACAAATCATGCGTATGTGCCTGTTCCCCCACCCCTTTGATTACCCCTCGAGCATTGCTCCGCGCCGCCCCTGATCTGATACCTCTATTGGCCTCAGATGACCTCTCCCAGAAACCACATAAATCATGTACTCACTATGGGGAACATACATACCAAGTATCAACTTGATCTGACTAGACATAGTTGACTTATCGTGTTCACAAGCAAAGCGTCATATACACACATACATACACATATACATTCACACATACCCATCACAAGACTTCAACGGGTACTATTCCTTAAGGTGTATACTTCCCTAAAGGGTACTGAATCCTCACCAACGCCAATCCAACGTACGTTGGACACGACACTCGAGTGACAGATCAACTTCATGCTTGTTGTTTATGCTCCCCATAATGAGTGCATGATCCCTTTTGTTTTGGGGAGAGGTCAGATGTTATCTAAGGTCAACAGAGGTCAAACTCTGAAAAGTTGTAAACACGCTAAATCGACCACGCCTAATCAGATATCAAGTTTAAAATTGGTGTGCATTTTTCTCATAATGACTAATACATTATCCGTATTGATATTGATTTAAGTCTAAGGTTATTTGAGGTCGAACTTTGAAATTGTGAAATATAGGTAGGTATTTTGGGGCGTTTTGCTTGTAAACACACTAAATCCACCATGCCTTGTCAGATCAAGTTCATACTTGGTAGACATGTTCTGCATAATGGGTATATGATCCCTATTGTTTGCAGTGGCGTATTCAGAAATTAATTAACAGGGGGAGAATTGTACCTGGGAAGCCTCGTAGGCACGTCAGTGCTAGAGGGTCTTGGGGCATCCCCCCCCCCCCATCCAGCCCAATAGACCAAACCTGTGAGATTCCTAACCAGTGTTGCCAGACCTTGGGATTTTTTCAAGATTTGGG